>JBAJNP010007520.1:0-22381 GCA_036877545.1 Yasuhikotakia modesta | reverse complement strand
AATTAATTTCAATCATTTCACCAATTACAAGTTCTACATTTTTCCTGTGGTTTATCATACAATTTAACATCTAACAAATTCATCCATTCTGTCTCTTTAAATTCTTTATTGTGTGGATGAATCAGCAGTGTATTGTTTTTAAATGTACTGGTACCAGCTTGGCATGTAATTTAACTGAAATTCTTACTAATCCCCAGTTAAAATTAAACACAAGCATAGCAAATGAACATTTTATGGTGAATTCAGCGTAGGTGCTCTCACGTCCCAGGGCTGCTTATGTAACGTTTTAGATGCACGCACATGTTTGTAGTGTAAGGTGGGTTAATTTCTTCTGCATTGGAGAAGTAGAAGCAACATGATGTTATACGCCTTGTGTTTAAAATGGGCACCAAGAAACTCATGTAGATCAAATCGTCTGACAAGCTTTTGTTTGTTTGCCAAATACCTGCTGCATGATACTATACATGCTCATTTTATTTGTATTGTTTTTTTTAATGTTCTTTAGTTCTCGTCAACTTTCAGATTATTAAGTCTCACACTTAACACACTCAGAGGCACAACAAATATCAGGCTCACAAGAATGCTGAGGTATATTGTTACACATATTTTTATAAATTTTCAGCCTAGAGGGTGAAACATCTTCTGTGAGGTGCAATTGGAGAAAAGCTATATCTATATGAGAAGTATGGCACAGGTTTTAATTTGTCCTTGTTGCCCATGCAAAGACACAAGACAATTAAAGTGACCTGCGAAATAAAAGACAGACATTTAACAAGGAAATCTGCTGTAAAAATGTAGATAAATCCATTAAGAAAAGCTATAAAATCCAGACACACAATGTATTTGTCTTGGTAGCTTGTTAATTGGTACGAAGTGATGTAGGGGTTTGTTTTCAATAACAAGGATGATTTTTAGACACATGCTTATTTATTTAACTATAGTTGCTCGTATATAATTTATGAATTCAGGGCTGTAATTACATGCCTGAATGTTTGTCAAGTTTGTGTTTTCTTTGTCTCAGGGAGATATATTGATCTTGGTAGATACCTTCTGAAAATCAAGGTGGAAATTTGCACAAGGCCTGTTATCAGAGCTCAAAAGCAGAACACAGTGCTGTTCACCATTTTGATTGGCTGAGCCAATCTCAGAGGAAGCATATTGGTTTGAGCCATTTCCTGAACCAGATTGCCTTCCTCTGGATTCTTGAGGTTTTGTTATTAGTGTCCGGAGAGCCTGTTAATTGTTAATCTCAACCACAGGAAGTACTAGTTAGTGTAGGTGCAACTGTTGTTTTTAATCTTGGAATGCTAATATGTTGGCATTAAAAGTATGTTTATGGAATGTATGATTTGTATTGTACTATATGAGTAGATAAAGCAGTGAATACACAAGTGTTATGTTATAATTGATTTGTGCTGTTAGTTCAATAGCAGGATAAATACCCTTCAAATAACGGATAATTCCTGAACCCACATGTTTTAGTGTTACTGTGTTATTGTATCATACTAGGAAATAAATGGGAGGCGAATGATCCTACTGGGCCTATTGAATTAAACTTTAGTACAAACATCATCCCACAGTTGATGTCACTGTGTCTCTAAACTGGAAATCACATAACTGTAGAATTTTGGGGTGTTGCTGTTGTTTTTGTCAATTAAAAATTCACAGTGTTTGGCCATCTGCGCACTCATAAAAGTGTCTGTGAGTACATAAATCTACAGCACTTTTGGTGGTTTTATGATCTAACTTCTTTAATGGGCTGTGCATAAGTCTTAGTCAAACAACAGGCTGCTCATTCCTATAATTTTACTGAGAGAGAAAAATCTCCAGTGCTTTAACAACCCTATTTTTCATTACTTTTAAAACCTGCCAGTAATATCAATTGGTGATGTCACTCCGCTGTTAAAGGACCAATGCCTGTGGAGAAATCTGAACTATGAGGTCATCTGTTGGAACCTTTTAGAACCCAAAAAGATGAATTGATGTAACTTTAAATGAGAAGATTTAAAATCTGTCTATCAAAATAAACAGCATTATTATTGTGTAGTAGATCTTAGTACAGCAGGACCACACAGGCAAGGGTCAACTATATATTGAAGGTAGATTTTAATCCAGAAGGGTATATTTATACTAGATTGAGGATGGTTGTTACATTTTTAACTGTATATAATTTACATTTTTTGTTTCATTATTTTATAACTTACATTTGTTGGTGGTTTACAAAACAAGGGTTGTTTGTTTAGTGCAGGGCTACAGTGTGACAAACCGGGCATGTTGTCACAAAAGGTGTTTAATCAACTATTAGTAGTAATAGGGTTTTATGCCTAGTAATAGGAGTTATGCCTATACAGAAATTTACTTTCAAAAATAAATCTTCTCTGAAAATATTCACTAGAGGAGAACATGTGACAACAAGCCCTCTATGATGCAAATATAAATATTATTACCAGCTGAAAACAGGAAATAATACAGTCCACTGTTCTTTTTAATTTTGTGCTCAAATTTTTGGGCTGTGCTCTAAACACACTGACAATAGGAGAATATTTCATTTAAAGTGAGCAATAATTAGTTGCCCTGGCTAAGTGAATTTGGAAACTGATAAAACTCTAACCTTTTATGCAAAACTAAAAGCTTTTTAGTCTTTATTATGGCTACTTAACTCTTAAGGTAATTACATGTGCAGAAAAAGAATTTCTTAGAAATTCATTAGACACTGCTTTTTAATTATTTTACTGCCAGTGCTTTACAAATTCAAGCCATTTATTTAGTCATTTTCTGTGGATGAATGATAATACCATTATATTCTCTTACATGCTGTTAAGACTGTTAGGCATTCAAGAATAACTGGACCTGAAAGAGACAGTCACCCTGCTTTCTCTTCATTACACTTATGGTTTATGACAAGCCTTATTACAGTAATGACACCTCAGATTGCCTTTCATGACACGGTCCAGTACACATCTGCATGCACACTTCAGCACTTTTAAAATTACGTGGTGCGGTGCCCTGCAACCTCTTATGGTTAAAACATTGTAAAGTTGTGTTACTAGATACGAGATCTTACTAGATGTGAGATTACTAGTTTCCTAGATGTTTTGTTCATGGATGAGTTTAGAAATCTGAGATCTTCATTTGCATGCCAGCATTTTAACCCAGATTTCTTACCAGCTTCCATTTATGAATAAACAGAATTTTTGATCAGCCTTTTCGCCCAAGTGAGTGTTCTGACATCACTGGATTTAAAACTGTATAATCGTTCTCAAAATTTTCTCATGGAAGAGAATTTAGTCTCAGACTATAACGTATGAAAAAACATGGTTGGATGGTTTTTCAGTTATAAGTTACTGATGCACATTTATTTAACGAAGGCCTGTGTGTGTGTGTGTGTGTGTGTGCGTGTGTGTGTGTGTGCGTGTGTGTGCGTGTGTGTGTGTGTGCGTGCATGAAAGATGGAGCTTTTGAGATATGAAGAAAATGAAATGTGTGCACATATATGCAGGTGTGCGTGTGCATGCATGGATAAGCACTTATGCATATATGCATGGAAAAGGGGAAAGCTGAGTGAGTATATATTTGTGTGTAACATATGTTTGTGTATACTGTATAAGACTGTGCGTGCGTGTGTGCGCGTGCGTGTGTGCCTGGCTATTACTAGTGGTAACGAAGGTTAATACAATTAATATTACTGTCACCTTTCCTGGATTTTATGCTCAAGGATGGTTGACCAGAGAATAATTCAAGGTTATCCAAACAGTATTAATATACCGAGATCGTATATAGTATAAATGGCGTTTACTCAGTCGCACTCAGCCTTGACACCTGTAAAGCGAGTTTTGATGCCCGAGTTATATTTCAGCACCACGGACAGCGCTACTATGAAGCCGATAGTTCGCTCTCAGTTGCACAGGTCTTCCATCTTTTCTCCTGTATTGTCAAACTATTTTAATCGAAGTAAAGCATAGAAATCGTTTAATGCATGCTCGAATTTCAGCATCCGTTTAAGATATAAAAATGATGAAAAATAAGATATGATCAAAAGATTGAGTAAATACGCGTACAATACAATATTTTATTAGGCGGGACATTGTATAGGGACTTTTCTTTTTCCACAACTTACATCTGTGAGCATTGTCACTGAACACTAAATCAATCAAAGCTACTTATATTCGGAATGTAGAACACACCATAATGTAAATATGTATTTTATTTAAATTATATAGATGCCTAGCAAAAGTTTAAAGACGTCTCAGTTGGCTGTTATATGACTTCTATCTTTTAAATAATCACTGTATAGCAGGTGGCCCACATTTGGCATGTTTTCAGTATGTTCAGCATCCAAAAGACACCATTGACAGCACAAAACAGGTTCTTCCATTCGTGCAAAAATGCTTTGGGGCCATAAGCACTTCTGCAGCTCCTTATCACACATCTCACTGGAAGGAAGCCGAATCATTAAGGCTAATACAAACACAAAATAAAGCACTGATAAATACACCTAGGGATTGAAGTTCTTCATCATAAATATCTTCTCATTTATATAGTGTTCCGTGTTATTGACAGTTGCGAACTTGTCTTCCCATCAATAAAATCCAAGAACAAGCGACTCGTTTGCTCTCAAAATTGCGCTGGCCAAAAAAGGCGAGAACTCCCTTTGGACGCGTCCGTATTCAGTTTGGCTCTTTTTTCACGTTTCGCTGTTTGTCCGCATCGCAAACAGTTTTGCTCAAAGAACTGATGCTTTTCTTCCTCGGTCTCTTGCAAATGTCACTCGCAAGCCAAGAACACGATTGCGAGTCAATTATAGTGGAAAGACTAAAAATCCAGAGAAGGTGGAGTATTTCCATCCGCCCATTAGATTCCCTCTTTCTAACTTGAGATAGACGCGATCCTCGCGCTCCACCATCAGTAGAACTCCGTTACTCGCCGCCTCCCGCGTGACATCCTGATCCCCAGCAAAAGCAGATATGACGGGATACTCATTCTGCATCAGGTTCACCTGGATAACGGGAAAAGCGCACTTTAGTTCTTCGCAAGCAGGATATGTGTTTTCCAGGTTTAATGAATAACGCACGGTATGGGATGTGACCGTAATATTTGTTGCTTGGAAAACTTAATGGTCTCTGCTCACCTGTATGGTTTGTCTGTTGTAGACCTTGACCACATGAAAGCTGAAGCTGTATATTCCCCTCCGTGGCGCGGTGAACACACTCGCTTTGAGGTCAAAATGATTGCCAATGTTTACTAAGACCTGGAACAAAAGCGATATTACGCGTCACAAATCCACTAACAAAAGGGAAAAATGAAAGATTTTGTGGCATGCGAGGATATCTGTCATCACATTAAATAAGTACAGATCTATCTTAATAACAAGCATTTACCTTTATTACAGAACGTGCGGACATATTTATGAAGCCATGAATACAAACCCACCCAGGCAAACCAATCGATAACCCAACCAACATTGCGTCATCAAATATTTAATTATATAATCTAATTTTCACTTCAAAACCATTTAGACCAGATTATGGGCTGCGAACCGCGGGCGTTTTAAACATTTTAAACATGAACAAAATGAGCTGTTGGCACTTTTTAACAGTTTCTGTGGCTTTGTAAAGTTTCTGTATGAGCGCACTACTAAATTCCCCGGCATCACAAAGTCACCAATGGGACATCTGACCTGGTCAAAATAGATGGTCATGGACGTGTTGCTCATCTCTGATGGTTCGTGATTTGTTCCCCTGACAGCCGAGAAAGCGACTTTGGCGCTGCCGGAGCGGACAGATATCCCAAGCGAAGAGGTGACTCCTCCGTCAGATGATGGGTTGGAGTCGCACACGACCAGACACTTCCCCTCCAGAACGATGGGCTCCGTGTCATTTTGGCCCAGGCAGAGCCCCATGCCACATCCCAGGAGAAAGACGACAGCCAGCATGGCAAAGGGTCCGGGACAGGCTGCTGGCACCATGATAGGAAGAGGAATCCTGTGCAAACTGATCTTAACCACCAGCCCCTTGGAGGTTTGTTGTGGCTCTATCACCTGGTCCAAACTAACCTCTCTCTCTCACTCACTCTCTTCTTCTCCCTCTCTCGCTCTAACTCACCGTCACACACTCTCTTTTCTTCTCTATGCGCATCAGTTAGATATCAGAAAGATGCTCAGAGTATTTGGACAACGATTCCTTGAGGTGAAAAAAAATAAAAACGAAATATCAGACTTGACAGGGAACAACAATTATTGCCAATGACAAAACTTTATAACAAGTAAAAAAAAATCAAATGTCAAATATCTGTAAAAGCATGGCGACATCAAGTTGCGCAATGTCAATGCAACAAGCTCAAAGTGCGTCTGTATTATTAACACATAACTAAAATAGCCTGTAACAAATTGTGCCGCTCCGCGTCATCATCTTAGTAGTTAACATTACTTACAGTACTACGTTTATTCTTTAGGAAAAACAACTAAATCCTCATGCTCTCTTTTTCGTCATTTCCATTGTGTATTTTACCTGTTAAATCCATAGTTAAGTGTAATCCGCGTGCCTGCATCCTCAGCAGTCTTGAGAGACAATGAGCAAAGCGCGCACCCAGCAAGAGTGGAGAACAGCAATAGCTCCTTCATCCTTTTTAGAGGGCGATTCACGCCCATCCCTGCTTCTCAAGTACAGTAATAATTCTGGATCACATTGCTCACGGAATACTGTAAAAGTATGGGATGGCCAGCCCCTGGATTCACGAGTTTGTTTGCATAAGCATTGAATCAGCTAATATATATCAAACAGTTTTTGGCGCTATCGGTATTCCAAGAGTCCTTGTATCTCGCAGAGGGCACGTGCTTTGTTTGCAGTTTTGCGGACAAAATGAATTTAAGTTGTCAGGAATTTAAAGCTGTTTTTATGTAGCTTAATGTCAGCAAGTTGGAACGAACGTTCCCAATGTTATTGAAAAGCCTTCAACAACAGACAAAAATCTCTTGCTCCATCCTGTGGAGAAGAAGTGCAATGACACGACATTTGACACGACAAATACATTTTTTAATAGCAAATTTTACATTTTAAAGAATTCAATTGAGATTTTATTTCCTATTTACTATAATGACTAAAGGTTACTTAGCCATTGGGCACCCCATAATGGAAACTTCACAATACATTATTTTTCTGTAACAATACTTCAAACCTTTATCAAATTTTATGTGCCACTCCAAAACTCTCCATGCAATGAAAATTCAAATCTGTTGAAAAAGCAGAACAATGCAATAATGCAAATTCACCAGTAGGACTAGTTTAAGCTGTTAGGCTGAACTACTGCTGTAAGATCTTGAATGTTTTCTGGGCTAGGCACCCTCAACCTCTTCTAACTTCCTTGCAGGCTTTCAACGCACTTCCTCTGACAAGCATCGCACTGTGGGTGGAAAGTGACAAGCTCTGCAGAAGTTGACATTGAGTATCCGAGGGCGGTGGTTGACCTAGGGCCTGCAGAAGGGTGAGAAAACATCAAATGTCAAGCTTTTGTGGGCAATGTTGATGCCCACCGGGATTAGCTTTCCTCAGCCGTGTGAAACAGTGTATGTTATTTTGAATGTTAGGACTATTTACTTTGACAGACAGCAGACTCTTCCATCACTCTTAGGATTGACTAGACCAGGGGTCTCCAGTCCATGTTCCTGGTGATCCACAGACCAGCAGTAATCCAGATTGTTCTCAGAACCTGTGTAGCCCAAGACTTTAGATTGTGACCAATTTCAAAGTTCATTTCAAGGTTTGTGTATCATACTCTATTCAGTCTTAAATGTGTTTTTAATGTGAGTGTCTACAAGATTGTCTTATTGTTTTTAATTTTATGAATAGACAGTGATAACTTGCTGTACAACATCATAATTTTACAGAATGGCTTTCAAAGGCACTTTAAGACTCATTAAAACAACTTTGAAGAGCAAGTTTGTGAGTATGTTACATGTATATACACATACTTTGTTTAAATGTAGCCTCAACTCCAGGAAACTCAGTTTGTCCCAAGAAACCATGTCTTTAAAGTTATTATCAATGTCTTATTTATCTAAGTAACTTGCATTAAACTGCCACCAGAGGTCATTTCAGACGTGGATGCTAATTCTCTCTTCTGCATTAGTTTAGGCAACAAACACTTCCATCAGCTGTCCAGCAAGCAAGTGGGTTTGCTTTAAACTTGATTTAAATTTAAGTTTTTAAAGAGGCAAAGAAGTCACAAGTATTTTTAATTACTTTCCTCCTAAACTCTTGCAATGCAAGGTTACAGACGTTCATGAATGTACTAAAAAGAATAATTCCAACTGGAAAACCAGGAAACCATGTGGTCTTAACACTGTCAGTGTGCAGAAAAAGCCCAAAGGTACTGAACAAACATGTTCTGTGTTTTCTGTAGGGTGATTTATGTCTTTCTGCTCCATTTCTGTACATCTCTACATTTAGTCATACAGAACAAGTCTTTGTTGTAGTCAAAATAACCTCCTTTTGTAATCTCCTATCTGATCTGTGGAACGTGGCATATTCCCCACCAAATGTATGTGAGGTGTGTTGTTCCCTCCTGCAGTGCCTGTGCTTATTAAAGGTGAGTTTGGGAGCCAGCGTCTCAGATTTGCTCTGTGCTCTTGGGTGATGCGATACGGAAACAGCCTTGATGATCTGCAGGCCACGACGTGCTGTTGTCTTAACCTCTGATTAGAGCTGCCGGGCCACTCAATTTCTCCTCTCGAAGAGCGTGTTCAGTACAGAGGGAATGAAAATAATTGTGCTCCCCTCAGAAGGCTGGGTGAATTGTAGAAATAAATTGCTTGGCCTCTACCTCTTGCCCAGACAAATCCCCATAGATTCTTCAGTTACAAAGACAACAGAGGATGAGATTTACTTTGGTAATAATCATTCTCACTGACGTGTAGATGCAAGAAACAGCCATTCATTTCTCTGGATCTCTGCTTGTATCTTGTCTTACAGCAGTAATTGATATCATATGGTGTTTTTTGAAGTATAATTGGCATATTTTTCTAACCGAATGCCCAGCCTGCTTTAGAATCAATGCCATTTATTGGCAGTGACATAATTCAGCTTATAATCAGGTAAACAGCAGCACTTACATGGCAAGAATTTCTTTTCATCAGTATTTTGGGCCTGTGGAAAATATAATTATTCATAAATCTCTTTTCTGTAATTTCTTGATTTATTGTAATTTTTTTGTTTTAAGCATAAATCTAGCAGGAGTTATAAATTTGTTCTTCTTGGCAAAAATGGCAAACCAAAATGAAGAAAAATAAACCTAATTAAATATCCACTGTAAGCAAGTTTTACTTAAATCTTCTTTAGTTTTCCCAGTCAGATTAGATTAGATTTAACTATGTTGCTTGTTCAGACTTTCAGAGTGGAAATTTATCTTTGACACTTTGTATGTTTCTTATATACATACATTTATCAGACATACATCCACACACACACACATAAACAATTAAGTCAGCCTTGTTTTAAGGATGTTTTGGTATGTTCACACAATAACAACAGTAAAACTGATTAAGAAAAGGAGTTTTGTGTTTAAACTTCCATGATGTTTTCTATATTTTGACTTGTTATCTTTCTCTACCTCTCTGAAAATAAAAAACAGGCATTTCCCTTAAATGATCTGGGAGCAGAGGTGTCAGATGGAGTTTGTGTCATGTGTGTCTGGCAGGAGTCTGTGAGGTACGTGGAGGGTCACAGTGACTGATGGAGGAGGACGGCAGAACACCTTTGAGCAGTCATGTGCCTCCTTCAGAAGATCCGCTGTTTTTGTGCTCTGGCCTTTAAAGCCTTTAAGGTATCTTACCTCACTTGAGCTTCATGAAGAACTGCAGGTTCCTCTCCATTCTACACCTGCTTACAGATGAGGTGGAAGCCAACAATGGTACAACATAGCTTGAATTGATGATGTCATTCTTCTCATCTGTGTCCCTCAGGCTAGAAATCAGTTATGTCCAAAACAGGCTTATGCGGGAAAACATAGAATTGTGTGGTTCACACAGGCTTGTTAAGATGCATTTGGCAGGGAATAACTTTGGGATTTTGGAAGGTATTTCTAAGTTTATGATTGACTTTCTACTTCATGGACATGACGCTTTCTTGACTCTTAAATTGATAATTTATTGCAACAAATACTCATTAACTGTTTGTGTTTGTCATACCTTAGGAGGGACAGGAAATAGCCTTTGTCTTGAAGAATTTGCAGATTTGTGGAAAAACATCTTCACTCATCTGATTGGTGTCTTTATTTCCACTTATTGGGTGATGCTTTGGCCAAACTGTGTGGTATTGCTAGACTTTCTATCCTCACAAAACCTACATGTCTGGAACGCATCGCTGTAGGTATAGTTAGGTTGTGTTAGAACTCCATCTTCTGGTGATGTTGGACACTGTTTAGCACACAGCCATGACTCATCAGCAATGCTTTGGGCAATTGTCATAGTCTTTAACTGTCACACTGTCTCAACAGCCCCTGTAGAAAATGGGCAAATTAACACCCACTTAGTATTTAATTTCTTTCCCATTCTCTGTGCCTCTTTCTCCACACTAGCGGCTGAAGTCAGTGCTTTGTTTGATGATTTGAATCCAGAGTACGGTCTCCATGGATACAATGCCTACACCGAACTGCACAATACAGAGAGAGTGATCACGTTTATGAGGTAAATGCACACTTGATAATAAGTTTTCTTGATTTAGCATTAAAATACAGTACAGTATAATCTTATAGAAATAATATAAAGTCTTATCAAGCTAACAGTGGTTGGTACTTTGCATATGCACTTTACATAAACATAAATAGTAGTTTATAAGTGCCTATGATCTTGATTTAGCAGTCTCACATTGTCATGAGTTGCAACAACAGTAGATGGTGCTAGATACTCAAATATATATCTGTTGTCTCGCAAAAAGCTTTTTGTTACTCTGTGTAACTTCAACACAGCTCTATTGTTGTCCTGCAAGAACTGCTGTGTGTTTTAAAGAAATGCAAACCTTTGCATTGCGGTTTATTTTTGTTTTATTTTGTGTTTGTATTTGTGCTAAACTAAGTATGTGTTTCCACCTTCCACTAGAAATAATCAGTCAGGGTAAAAGATGCTAGTTAAGATAATAGTAAATTTTGTCATCGTTTAATCTATTATGATATTTCTACCATCTTTTGGTTTAACAAAAAGCCTCTTCTCAGTCATTGACTTTGATTGACATTGACTTTCATTGTAGGAAACAAGATGCAATAAAAGTAAATGGTGTCAGAGACAGTCAGCCGCTATCATTCTGCCTAAAATCTCCTTCTAGTGTCCAATGAAAGAAAACAGAATTGATGATGTAAGAAGGACTAAATGATGACACAATTTATTTTTTACTTTCATTTACTTTACTTTTACCTTTAAGATTTAGGTTTATTTGATGGTTTGATGATGTAATTTGTGTTTCCAAGGTGGTTTCATGAGGAATTGTATGGGATGAAGCCCAGCAGTCATTTTGGTGTTTCAGTTCCCCTGTTGTCATAACAAAACAGATCAAGGTGTGGTATCACATGATGCTAAAGGAGAAGATTTCTCTATCCTGTACCAAGATTTAGACTAAAGAAGATGGAGTATGAGGACAAGTATATTAAGCTAGTGATTTAAATTTCTCTCTCCAGTAAATAAGCACTTTTAAAGCCTTAAGATAACGTGTCATATCTACAGTTCATGTTATGACCTTTTAGCATATTTGTCTTAGGAAAAAACAGAGCTTCTTAAAATACTGTCATCAACACAAGTGTTTAATCCTGGATTATAAGATTTTTGACTAGACTTTTCTGTATTATCGTCAAACTCATAAATCCACTTCTACAAACGCCTTTTCATAATCTTCTTGGCAGTTAATTCAGGCTTTAAGGTGTAGCTAATTATGAAAGTGGATTAATGACACATTTTATGTATTATAAGTGCTTTCAAAACCACACTACATATCTTTAATAAATGCATTTGATCAGTAAAGCATTTTTGCATCAACCTAACAGGGGTTTGTTGCAGTCATTTTGATCACATTTTTTTTTATTTAGTTTAGCGATTAAGTCAAAACTAATGGCAGAAAAGCTTATGACGTGTATTGCATTTATTTCATTTAAATAATTTCATTATTACCTTTTAGTCTTCATCAAAAATGGCACATTTTTTACACATTATACTTCCTTCCGCTAAGTGGAATAATTTGCATAATGGATGTTGTGCTCGATGCTACGTCACTCAACCAGCGAAACATGACAGAAATCTTGTGCGCCTGGCATTTTTCATTATATTATTCATAGTCAATAGACATTGCTCTGCCCTAGAGGTGGTTAATGTTCTTTTGTCAGCGTCAAGTTACACTTTAAACCTCTGTGGCATTGGCTTATGCAAATTTAATAGTCCATAAAATTTCAGCAGAAGTGCTTGGCTCACTTGAGATGCATCACATCATAACACCAAGGGCATTAAGATGTACGTAATGGAATTTGTGAATAATATTTTGACATAATGAAACGAAAACTCCTGACTGTGACTTATAAAGCTTATCTGTACTAATTTAGCATCAAAAGTCCCTGGAAATCACAGCATACAGTGAAATGTTATTACTGTGCAGTCTCAGCGTTTCTCGCTCTGGAACGTAGCATGAGACAATTGCATTTGGTATATGAGGTATATGATTGTGTCATGCCTCTCAGAGATTGATTTTATTGCAGGCATTTTGATGCCATTCCAAAGCTGGAATAACATCTTGCTTAGGTAAGTAATCACAGGTGGCAATGTTATACAGCTGCCAAGAAACACTGACATAACAGGAAAAAACTGGATAGCGGGCTAATAGGTTTCCCTAGCATTCTATTTCGCACAGAGGTCATTCTAACCTTCAAAACTGGCTTTTATAACACACCACTCACCACTCACAAATGTCACCACTTTTATGGTCTGTTCTGTCTGTAGGCTGTGTGGGAGAATTAAATTGGCCTCTGTTACTGTATTCAGGCTGTGTTAGGGGTTTATCTGAAGGTCAAGTTCCCCGTATGTTGATTGTTTGTTGTACTAGAATAAATGTACAACTGTGTAGATTTCACAGCTTTTATAGAGCTAGCTTGTGGTGTCTCCTAGTGTAGTGAAAACACAGTGTGATGTGGTCTTCACATGGCATTAATACTAAAATGAGACAGTCAGTAACAGGTTACCCAAATCAAGTGGGCGCTGTACCACAGTAATGGCCTACAGCACAAATTCAAAGTCACTAATGAAGTAGTTTGTTATAGTGAGAACACAATGGGTATTGCACAAATGCACCTTGTTGTTGTTTACATGTGCCTTATAATTTGTTTATGAATAAAAGGTATTCCTTCAGTAAGAATTAAAACAGAGTAGTATTTGTTGTTTTTTATTTTTATTTCTGATGATTTTTAGTGCTGTAATTAATAACAAATTGCATTAGATAAAAATACAAATAACGTGCTCTGTTTTTGTTACGCTGAAAGTCTCATTCTTTACCCCAAATATTTCCAGTAGAGGGCAGACTTGTAAAATGGATTTTCTTTGTGTCTCATTGACCATTGAAGCTTGTTCATGTAAACTAACTCAGACCAGAAGGCAGTCAGAAGGTATTATTTATTTTATTATTTTTTAATTCAATTTTTTTGACAGACTGAGTGAGTGTTACCATCACAAAGGCTTATAAAGAGTTAAAATATATATATATATATATATTAATTAAATCTTATAGTGGTGGTCACAAGTGGAAACAAAGTCATTTATAACAGTTTACAGCTTAAGTGATTGTTACTGTTACTTGGTGCACAGAATTAGGTAGGTGGCAGTTTATTTATTGAGCTTTCTATGATTTCTCAGAAGACACATTTGGAATGAAAATTGATGCCATTTTTAGCAGCTAATGTTGTCTCTAATGACAGACCAGCTGAGACCTGGATCAAATCAGCCTCTTAAACAGAGCACACAGAATATTTTCTTACTGAGAAAATTGAATAGCCAAAAAAAAGAATTGTTTTGCCCAAATGAATTAGAGCAGCTTTTAGCCCACACAGTTTGATTCTAATCTCGTCTTTTTATTAACATGCAGCTAAAAATTCCCCGTGGCTTTAGCTGCAGCTTGGCAGTATTTTTGCTCCCCTGATTAACATTTAACTGTGATCTGGTGGGACCCTGTTGCTACAATTAATTCTCTGTCATGCTAAACCAGGGTCACATGCTAACAAGGGCACAACTTTAACTTTTGGACATGACTCTGCATTGCCATTTTAACTAAGTTACATGCCTAAACCGGTCATTTTCAAATGAACACAAAAGCACTGCAGTAAGGCTGTTAAATTTAAACCCAGTGCATCCAGCTCAGTTTAGTTGTGATGTATAAACCCCCTTCTTGGTTTATTTAAGTGTTCCACATGCTTTGCACTTTGGTTAATGTATTTTGATCCATCTGGTCCTCTGTGTTTTTGGCCTCTGTAAATCCTGGTTTGGCTTGTTTCCTGTTTATATTGCAACGCATTGGTTTAAGTCCTAATGTATATTTATCTTCTAAAAAGCACATCAGCTCATATACTGTGGCTCATTATGCTAACAATACCTATAGCGGCCAGGGCTACAGTTAAGGGTAAGAACACAGTTAGATTCTGGGCTAGTCATTATACACCTTTAACACGCAGAGCCTTCCAGACAGGGAATTTATTATTGATCCTTTCAATGCTCTGTAGATCTGAACTTTTTCATTCATTTTATGTATTAAGGCCTAATGGGCTTTAATTTGGGCCACTGCTGGCTGTAATGTGATTAATATTTATTTCAAACAGTCACCTTTGTCTAAATGTACAAAACCTGCCTTTAATTCCTTTTTGGTATGCAGCCGTCACCTGACAAAATCACTTATGCCCCATTGGAGTGTAATTTGGCTGTCCATTTGATTATTGCGTCATGTGATAAAAAGCAGATATATTCATATATACATAAAACATTACTGCTTAACTGTAAAGGGTTTAAAAATATTGGGTGCTATTTCATGAGAAAACCTCTTCATGTCTGACCCATTATACAGTCATATTTAGGGATTTCTTTAATGTTTGTTTTTTAAATTCACTTGGCTTTCCGATGTTTGTCCCAGGAGTCTCATAAATGCACTGAGGGTTTCTTTGCTCAAGGCAAATAGTGAGAATTCATTTCCAGTAACTGTGAGCAGCTTCTGACTGCTGACTGAAAAGACTTCACGCTTGTTGCTCTGATCAGGCCTGGAGCTCCAGATATGTACTCAGTGTAATGTGTATTATATGGACTGGAATAGTGAAACCTTTTGTCAAGTTAAGTCCGTTTTATATAGAGCTTTTCACAATACACATTGTCCCAAAGCGGCTTTACAAAAAATAGGAACCTTAAAGGGGTAATTCACCCCAAAATAAATATTATAAATATTGTCATATGGAAATTTTCTCTTTCATGTTATTTACTTCTGCTATGTGGGAAAATAACAGCAATAACATTTTACTTTCTATCTGTTTACTTTATCTTACTTTACTTGATATGTTTGTATTCCACAGAGGAAAGTTTCACTGTTTTTTGGTGAGCTATACCTTTAATAGCCCCTGTAAGCATGCCAAAGGCAACTGTAGCTGGGAAAAATCCCCTAAGATTTTAGGTAGGATAAGAAAGAAACCTGTCAAATACACTTGATTCTCGCCATTTAGGGAACACACTGTTCAAACGCCTCGGCCTGTCCAAATAATCTGATATGGAATTATGGAACTTTCCTTTATGGATTTTAGGACAAAATGTTCAAGACAAGTAAAATATCAGCACTGAGTAAGTGATTACTAGAAGTCGTTTCTTCCGTTTATAGCAGGCCTCAAAGGAGACCGACTTACAATGGAAGCTTATGTAACAATAGTATTGTTGTTATTTCCTGTTTTGTGTGTGTGTTTTTGTGCAAAGGTTTGTGCCTAAGGCAAAAGCGCATTGATCTGTGAGTGCAGGGACTTCAGCTATTTCATGGAGTTTGTTCCTTTGTTTCGTACAAGCTTGTGATGTCGTAGATCTTGTTTTTCCTTCACTGCCGATGAGGAATTTCACGGAAGTGTTGGTGGGCATGTCAGATTTATTGATGCTGTGGTCAGCCGGTTCACTCTGAAACTCTTTATTCGCTTTGGATTCAAGTTAGCATTCATTCATTATTCAGAGCCGTGTGTTTGGTGGCGTATTATCAGCATGCTATTCCCACCGCTCGTATTGTGGTATTTGCTAGCCTTATGATTGAGGTTTATGGCTCACGGCTGATTTGTGTGCATTAGCAGAGTCAGTGCGTTGGAAATAGTCATGGTTTTACTGTGCAGAGGGTAGAAGACATCAACGTCATTGAATAAACAAATCATGTACGTAAGAAACGGCACCTCATCCAGCACAGATGATGCGGAAAGATTTGATGCTCTGATAGGCTGCGCTTATGGTTCAGCAGTCTGCTTGAGTGAGTCTGCTGTAGTTCTGTGCATCTGTCTGCCCTGTTTGTAAGTGTGATGTTTACTGAACAAATTGGGAAGAAAATGATATCTGTTAGGGTCATTTAGTTGCCTGATTCCTCTGCTTTCTTGTTCAGATGTGGAAGTATAACAGACGTACAGCACGATCAGCCGTTGTCATGACGATGGACCTTGATGCTGCGTCATGTGGTTCAGATCATTCACAGTGAAGGACTTCAATAATTCTCAATGAAAGCACAACTTCTAGATTGTGATTAAAGATTCTGTAACAAGTGCAAAAAACGTCAGAACTGAAATCCTGACAACTATGTAAACCACTAATTAACTTTCATCATTTGTTTGTTTGCTTTTAATGTATAAGATATGACCAAGATAAGCAAGGAATAGGATTAGTACAGCGTATGATGCAGACCGGATTCGAACCTGAATTGTTGGGTTGCGAGCATGTCCACTACCCACTGTGCTTCTCTGTGCTCATGATTCAGTCCAGACATGAGGAAAAAGTTTAAAAGCTTCCTGGAACGTTCAACAATTTAGCAAAGCAAGCAATTTAGACGTAGATTTGAACAAATGGTGCCACATTTTATCCAGATGAACCTGCAGAGCATTTAATGGTTTTCCTTATCATTCCAGATGGTTGTAATCATGAACGCATCTTAATTTGTGTTATTTTTCTCACCACAGAAAGGCAACAGTTGTCCATTTGATTGCTAAGTCCATTCCCAGCAACAATGCGATTAGGTCTCAGGTCCTAGATAATTGTCATAGAGCAATTTAAGCCCAGAACATGGAGATGTTGTGGTACTTTTGGGGTGCAATTTTTTAATGCTCTTCAGCGTTGAAGGACCACATGCATAATGAGGAGACATCTTGGCTATGGTGGAGATTGATTTTATCACACTCTGAGACCCTCAGCTCTGTCTCCACATTGGATGATCAGTGAGGTTTTATATTAGCGTGATGAATGACTCTCAGTTATGCACCTTGAGAGGTAATGTTCTTTTAACCTCGCTCAAGAGTTGCACTGAACAGATAACAGCCTCATATACCGTGATTTAACGACTGTCACTACCCATGTGGGTAACATTTTAATAAAGAAAAAGGTCACAACAGAATCCCTGTTGAAAGTGTGGAAAAATAATCTTTAAAAAAATAAATGTTTTTAATAAAAACGCAACAGATTGTGTATTCACAGAGAAGCAATTCGAAGAAAACGTAAACTAAATCAGCTTTCCTGAGTTTTATTTTCATTACGGCCACTGTACACATGCAGGCCGCACACTTCTGATGTTATGCTTGAAAAACATTCAGGGCAGAAGGCAGTTACATAAAATCATTACATTTCTTGTATTGGAGCTTCATGTATAGACATTGAAAACAAATGGAGTCCTTCTGCATGTCTATTGATTTTTTTTTGAGTACAGAACTTACACATACGCTTTGATTAAAGCTTAATTTGTGTCTGACTCATTCACTTTGCCTCTTTTGTGCTGTAATTTGCCAGATAAGGTCATGCAGTATAATTTTTATGTCTTGTTTTGCTGAAATTTCCACTGGTGATCTTTTGAGAAAATAACACAAAAATATCAGTGACCTTGGCATCCGCATTTCAAAATGTTATAATGCGTAAATGTATGTATAAAACACCCACTAAAGAAAGAAACAAGGAGAAAGACAAGCGATATAAAGGTTGAATTATTTTTCCAAATTACCACAGGGAGTAAAAATGGCAATAAAGAGAAGAAATAAGAATGATATGTATAGAGAACAGCCATCTTCTGGCTCATAACACAGGCTTTATTACAGGGCTGCTGTTAATAACGATTACTGACTCACTCTGATTGGTGCAGAAAGGGAGCGTGTCAGGAAGAACTGGCGGTTGATCATGTTTCCAACCACCAATCATTTATCACTTTCTATTAATGTTAAAACTGGTTTGGGATCAGCTAAGCACATAATATTGTGAGTATATGCTACACAACATCCAAAAGAAGGTTCTAAAGTCTGTGTGAACCCCGGAGCTGTTCCACAGATTTGCTGTAGAATAATTTTGTTTCCATATGTCACATAAACTAAGAAAGCCAAAGGCATTGGAACAAGTGTCTCGTTTTATTCCTTTGGCCAGCAGACACTTTCCTAGAACTTTGATGTGGCTAAAGTTTGTAATGAAGTTTAGGCCTTCTGATTCACAAATTACATAAATGATCTCACCTTTGCAGAGTATTGGTCGGCATTGAGCCACAGGGCCCTATAACATAGAAACAATGACCCAGCATATCTGTAGCCTGAGGCTGACAGATTGCACAGTGGCCTTGTCAGAGTCTGCAAGACATCATCAGTTTTTTTAAGCAACCTTGTGTGGCCAAATACAAACAATCTCTCATTAGCCGATGTTACCTGTGACACGTGGGACAACATTCATCAATGCCAGGTCCTGTTCTGCTATCAGTGCAGTTCAGAACCCCAAACCCTAGTCACCTGACACATGAGTTTTATAGCCATTGCAACATAGTGTTAGCCTGACCTCCAAAGCCCTTTTGACAGCAGTTTGTGTTGACTTCTGTTGTGTTTGTTATGATAAAACAAGGGTGCCCTCTGCACAACCTGGAACGCATTACAGCTGTCCTCAGAGGAGCCGTTAAAACAACAACCTAACAAAACCCCTGAGGATAGCAGCCCAGATGTTTCTGGAAGACACGGACAACCAAAGCAGCTCCACAAGTGTGAAACAAACAATATCTCACCAAACCTTAATGTACAACCATACGATTCTTCCACGTATTGCTTTGGAGGATTAAGGGTCTTCATGGTGTTTTGAGAATGAATTAAGGGTTATAGCATACCTTTAAATTTTGTAATGGGACTGTGGAGGTGTGAAATCTTCACATTGAGGCCATGGATAAAAGACAAAAATGTGTTGCGTGTATGATAAACAGAGGGAGCATAAGTATGACTAATATATTCAAGGCAGCCTTCCAGCCGATGCAAATGAGTTAAAAACAGCTTCATGGGCAGTCCTTTAAAACTACATGAAAGATGTTGGAGGAACCAAAAACAGTGGAATGACAAATTGCATGAATGTCTTAGTGATCTTGCTTTAAACTGAATGTAAATGTACTACAAATGTTTCTGCATAAATAAGAAAAGGTTCCTGTGTTTTTATGGAAATTGTATTTTGCAGTTTTATGTATGGCGTACAAGCACACAGCCTGAGGACAAGCTATTGATAACTTCCTGGATAATGTGTCGTGTTGGTGTTTAATACATGCTGCCAAAATCGCACCTGCTTTGCGACCAGTGGGCAAAACATAATAATTCTACAGATTACATTACTGTTGTTTTGACAGAAGCAAATAAGTTGCACTTTTAAATCAAAATCCATAAATTTGCCTCATAGTAATTCCATTTTCTGCATTTGGACAACATAAACTGCACATACATGTTTGAAACAGAAAATGTAAAGTAAAAATTTACCATTGCAAATTTAAAAGTGCCTTATGGGAGGAAAAACATGGTTTATAATTGTTTTAAGATTTCTTCATAGAAATTGTTGTACATTTTTTTTGCAATATTTTGTGGCAATGATATTGAGGGCAGACCAAAGTCATCTCACGCATGTTTTGAGGCATCATCGCTGCTTTGCGACAAGCGCACTGTTGTGAAACAATCAGCCAAGTTGTGTCACCATCTTGCGCTGTGGAACCTGCTCCACAAAACACTCCCAAAGTGCTGTCAGCTCCCTTACGACAATATTTATTTATTTATACAGTTTCCCAAGCAAGCTGTTCTGAAATACACATGGGCAATACTAGTCCCTGTCAGCAGTCTGAATTCTGCTCATATTTCACCAGAAAATCCCACCAGGTTGAGCTTAATGTTTTCCCTCCAAAAACTGGTATGTTTTGTTTGGTTTCAGTTCTAACAATTTATTCCTTTTAAAGCTGAACCAGGGGAGAAATTCCTCCTGTCAACTTCTGATTTCATGTTGCCATGGTTTGACAGTAATCGTACGTCTCTGGGACTGTTTACGTACTGGCTGTCTGGTTTACTTTTGACAAACATTGTCTTCACGAGTATTGTGATAACCTTTTCATGTTATTAATCGTTTTATGTTCTTGTTGTGTTTTACGCATCATTCTGTTGACATAGAAATGTAAACTTTACAGTAAACTTTACATTGCAGTATTTGACGTGCTGTGTTAAACCGCAGTATTTGTGTCAGGAGAGCCGATGCGGTTGTTCGCCACACGCAGAGGTACCGAGTGCTACTGCTCGCTGGGGAATTGGGATCATACAGCTGCTACTTCTGAGAGCGTTAGCAAAAAGGGCCCTGAGGAGCCCATTCAGCGTATTCCTGCATAATTACCTCAGATGGCTAACGAAAATCGATGCCATGTCTGTCCCGTCAGCTTGATATTGTAATGAAACTTCACATGCTTATGCAAAGCTGAGTGGAAGGGCTACTGGTTAGGGCCTTTAATGTGCCAAGCCAACACAGATGCCAGCAACCCGGTAATAGGTTGGACAGAGATGCTTTCCTGTTTAATTAGGCAAAATGTGATGTGCCTTTTGTTGTACTCTGACTGCTGAAGTTTATATTACCATTAAACATGCTGTGCTTTTATGAGGCCTGATTTTAGTGGCGTCAGACGGAGTTGATGTTACTGTCTGTGGGGCAAATTAGTCATTAAGCTGTTCCAATACTCCAAGCGGGGCACAGGAGTTAATGGATGGAGCAGTTTAGTTAAAGGCAGTTGTAAAAACTCTTTTCGGTGAATCACTTGGTTTAATTGTTTAAAATGCTGCTTTATATTGTGTGGTCAATATAAGTCGTAAGCTTTTATATCACATACGGTACCGTGGAATGCTTGATTCTGATTGGCTAACTTGATTCTAAATAAGCTTGTTACTTTAGTAACACCAAAGAAATGGCACAAGTATTCATTAGCAGTTGCAAAGTCAGCTTAACAAATCACCTGCAAACTATTGTTGCAAGTTAACCCCAAAAGGAAAGTTCAAAAAAAGTAGTCACAGTTTTAGTCACAGTTAAAACTATAGGTGCTCATGAATTAAGGGGTTTATTGTAACCGTGCCCAGCAGGGGCTAACTGAACCATGCTAACCATTCAAACTTTGACCCTTGGCTGGAACTCAATATTGCAACACAAGGTTTACCAATTGGTTCTCAGTTGACACATTTCAAGTGGTCTGGAACATCAAATAGTTTTTAACATATGTACATACACACCAAACAGCTGAGGAAACACTTGTGTTACTGTTAAACTTTCAAGCATTCAGATCAAGCTTTAGTCAGTAAGAGTTGTGTTTATGTGACCTAGTGGCTGTGGATGCCAGTCCTGTGTACTGACAAAGGCTACTTTGCTGCCAAATTAAAACTGACAGCTTGTAATGAAGACAGAGCGCATTATTCATAGTTTCAATTTCATAGTCAGCAACATTCAGTGTGCAGGGCAGATCAGCATGTTAGCGGGAGTTCACACTGCTGTTGAAATAAGTAAGGTCAAAAGTTTCAACGTGTAATTAATTATCACCAGCTGTTACTACAGGGAAGTTAAAAGTACATGTGCTTGTGGATTTCATCAGCTTTAAAGAATATTCAATATAATTATTTTCTACGAATGTGCAATGATGCACAGTCCCATATCATCATGTGTAAATATATATATATATATATATATATATGTAAATATATATAAATATATAAATATATATAAATATATAAATATAAATAGTATATAATATATATAAAAGTTTGTGTGTGTGTTTATATGTATTTGGGGTTTATAGGCCAGGTTTAATTAAGCTAAAAGCTGTCTAATAGTCATCCATTAGTTTGTGTGTGTGTGTGTGTGTGTGTGTGT
>JBAJNP010007519.1:0-22383 GCA_036877545.1 Yasuhikotakia modesta | reverse complement strand
CACTGGAGTAGTGAACATACAGCTAGAGATTTCACTGCAGCACCCAGGGAGCAATTGGGAGTAAGGTGCCTTCCTCAAGGGCACCTCAGTTGTTTCCTGCCAGCAATGGGAGTCAGACTCTGACCAGAAGTCACAACTGCCCTTAGGTTTGGCATACCAGGTTAAGTTTATGGTGCTCTCTACTAACATTCTAATTATTCTAATCAGGTGTGTAAAATAACATACTTAACAGACTCAAAGCTGTCTTCAAAACTGAAACTAAATACACTTCAGGTGACACATGGTCCAACCTTAGAATTGACTAAACAACTTAATTAAATTTCTTGGTGGTTCTTTCTTCTTTGGAACAATCTTCTTTGTTTGTTCCATATATCTTAGCAGGAAGTTAGCATATGTGCATACTTTAGCACAAGGGTAGAAATGAAACTTGATGATATAATTGTTTATCTAAAATGTTGCTATTATATCTATACTGCTATAATAGCAAGCATGCTCCTTTAATAGCAAATAGACAAATGGAGCACAGATGGAGTTTATTCAAATTGTTTGAAATGTCGGTGTTTCCAACAATAAAAGAAAAATGCACAATGAACATATTAAATTAATTAGAAACATAATATCTGATTACAGTGTAACTGCAATGAGTTTATGATTTTTATTTAAAAATATATATATTATTGGACAAAGGAGCAGTTTTAGTTTTATACTGTTATAAAGCAGAATAAGCAACAAAATGTATTGTAGTTCCACAATTTTCTACTTATGTTAGATTCTATACCTCCAAACTATTATAAGATGTGCTGATCTTACATTATGGAAACACAGGAATGTAAAAGAGGATGTGTTCCTGTGCTAGTTTTAACTTCACTACTGTTTTTTGAAAGTATAGATAATCATATCATTTTGTTTAAGAAAAAAAATTGTTGATAGTTATAGACATCCTCCCGGTGTACATTTGTTTGTGTAAAGGAACAGATGTCTAACATAAAATACAGCACGGTGTGCCACAAGGTACAGTGTTTGGTAAACAAAGATAAACATTGTTATTCTACTTGTACATGCTTCCTCTAGGTGCTTAATGTTAGCTTATTTTGGCTCTGTTCATTTTAGCACAAAGCTCTTCAAAGTATATGGGAGCTTTGCCTTATTGCATACTATAATATAAAACATAACATGCTGATGCATCATGCCATTAAAAATAGAGTCTGATCTCTGTTGAAGATCTGATGAGCAGGCAGATTAGTGTTACTAAAAAATACATGACTGGCAGTTGAGGGAACCAGGCTTATCGTCTGGGAGGTGTGGCAGAATACAGAATGTGGGCTGAATAATGTGTTTACCTGAGAATGTTCTCAGTATACATTGTGTGAGCTGCTTTACAGTGACATCGCTGGCTTGGTCAGGTTAGGATCCCAGGATAGTGTTTCTGTAGCTCAGTGGGTAGAGCATTGCAAAGGTTGTGGATTTGATTCCCAAGAAATACATGTACTGACAAAATGTAGACCCTGAGTCTTTTTGGATAAAATGTCTGCCAAATGCATAAAAATAAAATGTAAATTACATAAATATAATGTAAATTGTACAACATGGGAAAGTGTGCATCTTACCCACTAAGACATTTGAATTGTGTTAATCAATTCAAAATGAATCCAGTAATCAATAGTAAAGTAAAATAATAACATAGTGATTCTTACTAAATTGAAAATGATATTTACTGCTAATAAACTCAGACACTGCAGATTACAATCTGTCTATCTGTCTGGTGCTAGCTAGTTAACACCTGAAAGTGTGAAAGTGAGAATGAACCAGTTTGTGATAGGAAAAAAAATTGACTTTTTGGAAATACCAAAATTAAAAAATGCAGTTTTAATTTTGAATGTGATACTAATCCAAACTGAAGTGAAGTGTACTCTCAGAGTGAATGTTGCCACGTGGCGGGATTCGAACACGGGTCTCTGATGCAAGAGGCGAATCACAAAAAATCACAAAGTACAAAATAAAGACTTAACGGCAAAAATTAGAAACAAAACCACGGGGACATAACCCGGAAAAGAGCTAAAGAAAACATACAGCAAAGGGCGTTAAACACTGGTAGACCTACTGTCTGTCGCAAATACAATATCGAACATCTTAAGTAGACAGCAATAAAATTAGAGACAGGTGGTAACAATAATCCAATCAGCAATTGGGGGGAAAAAATAAAAACAAAGACAAAATCAAACAAGCCCAACAGTGGCCACTAATGGCCAACAAAGGGTAATGGCGAACACAGAGTGTGACAGAATATTATTTTTGCACTGGTCTGCTGCTACAGGGATAATTTGACAGAAAGACTGCGTAAAACAGACATAATCCCATTTTAAACTCCACACAGCTTAGTCTCATTAGAGTCTGCACTCTGAGCTGCAGTGTGCTGACTTCATTAGCTAATATTGGACACTAAAATCGGCTGTTGAAGAAAGCAAAGACATCCACCGCTGCCAAGGAGGTGTCCAATATTAGCTAATAAAATTGAGCTAAAATGAGCTTGCCACAGCACAAAATTGCCATTTTAAACCAACATTCTTACACTGCCATAACTTTTGTTTGTACCTATGAATGAGAAAATTGGCTGTTAATAATAGACTTATATCACACATCGTCTGACAAAATATCTTTCAAATGTCAGTTGAGCATATTTATGTATTTATGTATATATCTTTATATACATAAATTAATGTTCTTGTTTACATTTTCTGGGCTTTACACATTTGCCTTTATGACTTTAATCAAGGTCTCCGTATTTATGTCAAAACGACAGTACCATGCGTTGCATATTCAGTGAGCTAGCATCTTGATCATGCAACTCCAAGAATGCAATGTGCAAAATGTGCTAACATACACTGAGCTTTGCATGGATCACTGTGGCTACCAGGGGGATTTGGATATGTAGAGGGAGGAAGAAAGTGAAAATGTCTGCAACATTAATATTGTTGTAATCTGATATAGATTTTACCTGGGGCAAAGACATTCATCACACATAGAACGAATGACTAATGAAGGATTTATGATGTGTGGCGGATCTCAGAAGACATTTATTACAAGTTTAGAAGTGGATATGTGTGATTATTGTATGTATAGACAGAGATATTAAAGGGTCTGTATATTAATGTCTTCCAAAGCAGATGCAATTTTTTATTGTTGATCCTCAGAGCAAATAGACCTGCCAAAGTGAGGAAAATGTAGAAACGCTAGAAGAGTCTTTTGGTTTATTTTATATATCTTGCTTAAATAGCTTTAATTTTATTGTTGCCTCTGAACCTACAAATTATGGCTTGGCATAATGCCATGAAAGACATTCAGTAGCACTAAAAATTTGCTCAAGAGCTATTCATGTTTACAATATATGAATTCAATTGTAGCTCTGAGGCCGCAGTATCTTCTGTCTTCTGCCTCCTTTATTTTTTCTTTTTGATTATTAACTTATCTTGCCAAAACCACCCCAGCACTGATAGACTCATGATATTTCTTCTTGCTACTCTTATTTATGTGTTACAGATGTATTAATTCATAACAGAGGTTTCACTGAGGTCTTTCACGAGTCATGAAGTGTTATGAGGCAATTGGTGCCTGTGTGTGAGCGCATTTGTCATGGGTGGACTCATTTGCATGCTTTTTGTCAGACTGAATTAGAAAAAATAAGCTTTAAATGGGATTACGTTTGACTGTGTCTGCAACACAAATCCAAGTAAGCAAGGTATTTCAAGGTGTCTGTGTGAGTCTGACTGTGTGTGTGTTTGCGAGACAGAGGGAAAGAGAGGCAATCTCTAGCAGACAGGACAAGACTTGACATGATGCAAATTTCCACCTGCCTCACTTGCTCCTGGCTGATGGAGTGTGTGTATATAGATGTGTGTGCATGTGTGCGTTGTGTATATGTGTGTGTGGCATAACAATCTCTTTAAATGACCCTGAATATGTTTGTTGACATTATTTGTTGGCACATGCCAGAGGAGACCTTTAATTCTTTCCAGTAATTCACAGCATAATCCAAACTATGAAAATCGGCCCAGGCGAGCACAATCATTTTTGAATAAATAGCAAAATAAACAGCCGTAAGACTAAATAAATATTCTAAAATGTAAATCAAACCAAAAATAGGGAAAATTCTCTTGTGTTATTGGATGGTTACCAAAAACATAATACTAGATGTTTACATTTTGGAAATAATGTAATGCTACAGTGTTATAAGTCAGATTTCCAGATTTAGTGCATTGCCAAGTGGTTTCTAGGGTGGTCTGAGTGGTTACTGATTTTCTTACTAAATAGCCCACCCTCTCTATCATAGTCTATATTTGTTTTGGTCCAATCCATTAAAAATCACATAGCTGTGTAGGATGGCAACATGCACTTGCCAAAAATATTTTAAAGGTTACAGAGGATTTGTTCAAATTATAAGTGGCAGCAATAGTGATGCTTACCCTTGCAAACACTGCTAATTATACCAGTGTTTCTGTATACTGATATAACATACTAGTAATTGGATACCGTTAACTCATGTTCTGGCTAATGAAGTCTGTTGTGCTTGTCTCCTGTTTCTTACTTTTGATTTTTGTGCTCTTCTTCTTCTTCTGTCTGTACACAAGGTCAAAAGAGCAAAACCACCATGCTGAAATTTATACTTATGGTTAGAAGGTAATTAGTGAGGTAAAAAACCTTCACAGTAATGACAACAAACAGCAGTGCTGGAGAATATAATGCACTCTCTACCATCACCATCCAGTCAATAACTGGGAGGAAATATAGACTTTAGTTTCTGTAAATATGAGTGTGTGTTACTGGGCTTATTTAAACACAGTAATTGAATCTCTGCCAACTTTGACAACTCTGCCAACTTGCCATGCAAACTTTGATAAATGAAAGTTTGATAAGCAAACAGATACGTTTGGAAAAAATCAGCAGTAGGATAGTAATGATATAGAACTGTTTGTACGAAGGTCACACGTCCGAGGCTGAGAAAACCGTCTTGTGCACTCTTGTCAGGGCACATTAAACTGGCATGAAAAATTGCATCGCCAACAGGCTGCTCTATATTTAGAGTCTGGCTCTCTCGGACCTTCACTCTTAATATTCAAGTTGTTTTTGATGTTCATTGGTCAGAATGATTGATGGCTTGTGCCACGCCTCCGAGGCCACATGACAGTCTCATTGTCTGTGTTCCTCTATCAGTCTCTCTCTGTCTCTCTCTCTCCTTCTACTCAAGACCTGTTTGCATTCAGCCTCAAGGGCACAAAACATTCATCCAGCTTCTGAATACACCACAAACTATCTAAACCACAAGTGACACATTTACTTTAAGGGACAAATGAATCAGGAGTCCTGCCGGAAGATGCAAAACCACACTAATACGAGCCTCCTGTAGTTGAGCCAGACACAGATCGAAGGTCACAGGCGTTGCATGAATCACGAATAATTTAGAATGAACAAGAAATTTAAGCCAGAGCCCTGGATTTTAATGTCGAAGTGTCTGTGTTCTCAAAGAAACCTTTGTTGTTGAAGGGATTCAGGCTATATTATCTTAAATGCAGTGTAAAATGCCATTTTTTTATTAAATATATACCATATAGTTTCCTTTGGCATTAAAGGTTGCTTACCTTTTTTCAGTTAAACTCTATCAGTATGTTGTTGCAAAAACAAAGTTGAACACTTTACTGAAACATGACAAACATTAAGAGTAACAAGACTCACTCAGTAGACTCTAAAGGTGTTTCCATTCAAGGCTGGTGGTGGAACACTCTGTTCTACAATGACACAAATCCACAGTTTGGTTTAGTGCAAGAGTCTAGAGTCTAGTATGGATCTTGTGAGGTGAGACATGGGGATCTATGTGTGTGTGTGAGACAGAGAGGTGAAGATCTCTGAGCTATATTCCAGTTTAAACAGCATTGACAGCCTCTTAGGGGTAGCTGGATCAAATCAATTATAGTATGAATAAATTAATGAATATTAATTGAATGAATATACATCAAAATGAAATTATTAAATTATTATTATTAAATTAGTACTAAAATCTTAAAAAACAGTTTGTTTTAACCAAAAAGAGCTTAATATCTACCATTATAAAACAGTCAGGTCCTATAAGTAAAAACAATATAATTATATAATAAACAATAACTTTAATTAAGGTATTGTTCAATTAAAGGGTTACACAAAACACCCTAAAAGAAGTCTACATATCTTATTGCCAATACTCTAAAGTCTTCTAAGCACATAGATAAATGTAAAGTTATTATTTAATCCAAAAATTAGTCCAAGGGCTTGAAAATTCCTGCTGGAAAATTCCACAGTGAAAGCGCAATTTAAACTTTATTTATAAATCATTTATAAAATGATGTAACAGTCTGTATCTCTTTGTATACAGTATGTATTTGTATGTATTACTATTTGCTGCTCAGAATTTTCTATATGACTATAAAATCATACAAATAAATTCATGAAAATAATACGTTAATATAATACAATAAAATAATACACCTAAAATATCTTTCAAATTAAAAAATTTAAACATTCCAAAAGTTGATTGTTAGAACCAGAATTGTAGAGTGACAATTAAGTTGGTTTTTAAATATTCACAAATGTGCACTGCATAATTGCAAATTGTTTCCAAGCAACATAACTTAATGAGTAGTCCGATGTCAGGCCTTCAAATTGAATATCTGACTAAATACACACAGTAGTTTGACAGCGATTAGGCTCAACACACACCCCACACACCCACACAAGCAGATTTGATGTGCTTACACAGTAAAAGGTCCACAGGTTGCCCTGGCAACCTCCTCTCTTAATTATAATTATTTTGAAAATATTGGTTTAATTTTTCTTCTTTTTTGAGTATAAAAAAGCTAATTTACTGGTCACTGGTGTTCTGAATGCTAATCAGGTGTAATAGGTAATAGGTGTGATGGTGTTCCATCAAAGCTTCTTGACTAGTTTTATCTGCAAGACTTTCACAGTTAACACTACTTGGTTAGTACAACAAATATGAGGACTAATAATCTAACTCAAAACCCAATTAAAGCTCCAAAGTGACAGTCCTTGGGCTATTACCAAGTGCCTTGCATGGTATATGGCCCCATATCAACTGGTGCTGTGCATTCGTTTCTACTGCATTTAATGTTACAGTTTCTGAAAGGAACTCTTGTGGCTCCAGTTCTGTGATGATAAAGATTATATTCTATATACCCTTGCTGGCTATAGAGAGGCAGGAGCAGAACAGTGGAATGACTTTACTGGTGTGTGTTTGAGTTAGTCCAGTGAGTAGTTAAGAGCACAGACCTCATCCATCAGAAGTTGACGGGAGTGCTGAAGTGTGTTAGAGCATAGCACCGCTGTCATTATCTCTTATGATTCTCTCCTGACACTCAACCCATCATGTATGCCGCCTTCTATCTTCTTTTCTTTGTTCCTCTCTCACTCTTTCTTTACGTTTTATATAAATTCCAATTTAACACCAATGGTTTCTTTTTGATTCACTCTCTTCTGCTTGTTAACTTCTTTTTATGGTTTCAGTTCAATTTAATGTCTCTCTTTTCTCCTTTTCTCATTGTGTCTCTGAAACTTACTCCTGTCACTCATTCGCCCACTGTGGTCCATAGGCTGTCTGTTTTCCACTCTGCAGTGATGAAGACATTGGAGCTTCACATATTAAAACTTGGACTGGGAAAAATAGGACATTTGGGTGCTTTGGGTGAAGCGATTTTAGAGATGCCAACATTTTAAAAAGGACAATTAAACAGTTAAGTGACAACTTTTTTTTGTTTGCAGCATGGGATTTTCTCTAATTAAAATAATTTTGTATCCTTCAAAAAACTATCAGTGTAGAGGAAGTTAATGTTTAGTAAGTCACAAATTAATATTCTTCTTGAATGAACAAACAAACTTTTCTTTATTGTGGTACAGCTCTGGACCTGAACAGTGGCCCGACAACCATAAATTTGACTGTAAAATGAGTTGTTTTCCAAATACCTGCATGGAAAGTAAATAATTAAATGAATAAAAACAAGCTGATATTTGTTATGCACAGGGGGCCATGTCTAATTTCCCCCCTGTTTGTCAAATTAAATTTGCAACTTTTATCGAGACACAATAAATGTTAATGAGGCTCTGGATGTTTGGTACAGGCTTTATTTATGCTCAAAAGGGATTGAGGGAGATGCCTTTAATGAACTTCTTTCAAAGACGCATGCTTGGTTTTTATTTTCTGCTCATTTGAAACAAATTGCTGTTGACTATGATAAAGAGTAAACCATTTCAGATTTATAATTTACATCACATTTGTATTTTCTTTGCTTTAAAGAATTAACCCTCAGCAACTTCGATACTGGATACTAATGACTGCTATTGTAAGTTCATTTGCCTTGTCCTGGTCATAGAGAGAGCAGAATGGTAAGATAGGATGAATGAAAATAGATCTGTTCTCCTCTCCTGACAGACATTACTGATGGATTGACTTAAGTGTGGGATATTTTTCTCCCTCTGTTTCCCTTTTATAACACTTTCATTTTACATGTCATTACAGGTGAAATGAGCTCACAAGCTAACTGACACATACACCTCAATTCTGAGGTTGTAAATATAGGTACTATGAATAAAACAATTTTTAGTACTTTCATCCCATAAATAGTGTATTGTTCCAATCCAGAAGCTGACAAAACATTTAAAGAATCCTCCCACAGCTTATTTTTTCACAGCTTTTATTTTAAGTTCATAAATTCATATTGACCACACTAGCTTTAATAAAGAGCACCATAAACTGGTCCATATGAGCATATGCTGAAGCCATAATTCAGATTTGTGTGAGGACCAAAATACATAAAAATTTAAATGGTTCTTTCTTGTTGTTTTTTTTGGAAGTAAGTTTAAAATCTTTCAGATGAAAACATGGGATGCTGACACATTGTCAGACCCAGTTCGTTCTTGCGTGTTATTAACAAATGTGACACGCCAGTTTGAATACACAGAATATAGAATTAAGTTAAATAGATGCAGTGGAAGTTTTAATGAAATAAAAATAATTTTTAATTACATTTTTATCTTCTGATCTTTAAACAAAGCTCCAGTATGGCATTATCAACCATTTTATAGTCCTTTTTAAGTTTGACAGGTGTGGTCAGAGAATTCATTATTGTATGAAAAAAATACTTTCTTATACTTTTCTTCAAATTCTTATATTCTACAGGACTAAATACAGGACTGTAACAGTATTAGGATGAAAAATGGTGGAAGTTTTCCTTAACACAATTATTACATTCAAATTATTAGATAGTACAACAGCATTATAATCTTTAACACAACAGAAAACTGATTCCCTTGTTCTATAACTAGTATTCAGGCAAATTTGTTTTGTCTGTGGCAAAAGAAATACATTTGTTGAGTTAACAAATACCATATAACAAACACCATATAGGCTCAGTCTTACAGTCTCTTTAAATGGTCTAAATAATATGGAAAGAAATGTGCAACGATATACATGTAGCTTTGTGTTACTATTTATATTGTATCCTGGCAGGTGAAATGAACAGTCAGTGGGCTCCTTCATGCATGTATGAGGGAGGTAGCAGGTGGTGTCATTAACAGTACAGTGGAGTGTTATGATTGCATTTAGTGTGGTTGATGTAGGTGGAGGGTAATACAAGTCATTTTGCCCTTAGCTAGTCACCCTCTCTCCACAGAGCCCACCGTTATTACCCTGAAACCAGCTTTACGGATGTATGCATGCACTGCATTTACTGGTTATTATTGAACTTCAATGACTTTCCTCTGACCTACTTTCAGTCTCTGTCTGCGCTCTAATGCGAGGTTGTTTTACTATATATGCTGATAATTTCACCTATCATTAGATTGTCATCAAACAATTTTAATTTTGGTTAAGGAGAATGTCTGTCTATTGACGCTGAGAGACTCCCACAGGAATGAAAAATCACAAATGAGATCTTCTCCTAGACAGCTATTAGATTAAATGGAGATGAAATTGAGACTTTGTCTTAAGTTTTATCTCGCCAACCCCTAGTAGTCTGATGTGTCTCCTACACCGTCTCAGCCGTGTCGGCAATTAAGAGGTCAGGATTCAATATAAACTTTAACAAGAGCAGAATTTTGACATAAAAAATGTTAATATTTTATTTAAATCTAATTATATATTTGTAAAAAGGTTTCTTATTATGTATTTGAATGATCAAATATATAGCGTACCTTTTTTTCTTTAACAATTGTTTGTGCAGTGGCTCACTGCAAAACATTATTTACTGAAGGCTAAACATTTAAAAGTGCAGCAACACCTCACTTTGTCTACAGACAGCTGAATTTGTTGAGGTAGAGAACATTTTGCCAGTTTGACAAGAGCGATAAAAAATATGCAAATAGCTCTATGGGCAGTGATGTTCAGCCAATTGTAAATGATAAGTCCCGGTTGCTTGTAATTACAATTTTTTTTGTTTTTAGAGTTATCCAGGGATGAGGTTAAAATAGATTAAGAAGGGATGAAAATAGCATGGTAAATTCAGCCCCCCACTGGTTTCAACTGTGTTTCTCACCTTTAACCCTTAACTTCTTGTGAACTCTGCGTGAACTTTGTGGTGTTTAAGAAAGACTGTAGGGTGCAAGGGAATAGTATGATTGAGTTCTCTGGTGTTTATTCTTACACAGTCACACTCATGCAGAGAGACCCTAGCTTAGCCATATTCCCTGGAGGCAAAAAATTGTACTTCTTTCTTTCGGCCATATACTGAATGACAGCTTAAAAATAATGATGTATAAAAGTATGGCAGACAAACAGAGCACACACACAATCTTGTGTATACACACACAAACACACATCCTATTTGCATACAGCCAGGCTCCTGTCACTTTCAGCCAACCATTATATCGCACCTTTCTCCTATGCTATATTTGCACTTTTCTACGCATCTGTTGCAGGTGGGAGTTTGAAGACCATCAGAACAAGAGTCACCTTCAGCAAGCTGTCACCAAAGGACAAGCTCATCTCTTTTCTGTCGTCCTCCCCAACACACAAAAATATGTGTGAGCTGCAAATCTGTAGTAGTCTTTAAAGAGCAGTTTGGGATTTTTTAAAACAGTGCTCTGGGGAAAACATTCATGACATGAGTTAGTCTGCAACGCTCATTTCTCTGACTACCGTCATCATTGTAATTGAGTCATTCAATGCAGTGCAGGTTATGGATGCTATTTTTACATTTTTCTTAAGCAAATCCCTAAAAAAGCCTAACCTCAGTCATGTAATGAAAATTATGCATGATGTACCATCTGGGGAAGATGCCACACTTAAGAACAATGCACATTTACTGATAAAATATATATTTAGCATCCCTGCTGAGAAGACCAGCTTAGACCAGTGCAAAAAAGTGTTTTTAGTGCTAGTTGATGCTGGTTTAGCTGGTCAGCTTAGTCAAGGTCAGCATTGGCTTTGGTGAAGTTTGGGGGACGGGGGAATTGGGGATAAGCATCCAAAACACAATATGCACCAGTGACCAATCTTGGTCTTTTAAGTAATATATTTACATTTAGGCATTTAGCAAATGCGATGTACAAACAATGTGAATAGAACATGGAAGCCAAGTGAATATATCAGGATATGGCAACTCATGGATTATTTCATTTCCCAATATTTGGGATAATAAAAATAAATATTGGCTAATATAGTTTCCATAGCATAACATTAGTTATTAGAGGTGCTTTTAAACTGTTGATGGCACTTACCCCAAAATGTAAAAAAAATCCACAAGTAATTTCAGTTTTGAAGAACATATATTTGTCATTTTTATATATAAAATTAAATCATCAAATCAATATGTATGTATTGTACTTGTATGTATGTATGTATTGTACTTGTCCACTGGTCATGACTGTTACATGCTGATTTTGTAAAGATCTGTTATACATTTAATGTTTTCACCTGTGGCTTAGCAGACACATTATTTCATTTCTTTCAATAATAGAAAAGAAATTACAATAAACCCTTTGACTTGACTTTTTTTTTTTATTGTGCTTTATTCAGTCAGTGTTCGGCTGACGATAAGAATAACTTGCCACCATGTGCTATATAGGTAATCTTGATAAGCTGTTGTTGGTTGTTGAAATGATTGTCAAACTAAAGCATACTCTCTGTGAGATGAAAACCATTTGGCCAAACACTCTCAAGGGATTTATCTCACTCCAGCTGAATGTGTGATATTTAAAGCTGCAGCAACACTTCAAGATGTCTTCAACACAGGCCGCTAAATATGTTGAGGCACAGAAAACTCTGCCACTTTGACAAGAGTGCTGGAAAATATGCAAATAGTAGCTGTACAGGAAGTGATGTAGGTCACTGAATATTCAGTTTAAAAAAAGAATGAAATGTCTATTGAATTCAAAGAGCTTCATACATTCTAGAATTTTGGTGCTGCCTTTCTGACGAATTGCTAGAAAGGGGAGATAAAACTGACATAGCCATATATTTTATCATTTTACTGAGATGGTTACCTGAGGTCATACGAGCCTATGCAGGAGGTGACACAATCTCTGCACAGTGCAGAGTCCTGCATGAATGGAAGAAAACTGTGCAAATATTGAAAAATAAATAAAATAATTAATCTTTTTGGGACTTTATTCTATCTGTGGCAAGTCTATCTGGAGATTGAATGATATAAGGCTTGAGGTAGATCTGATGAAAAATGAGATACAGTAACAGTCAACCAAGGTGCAATCTGTGCTTGGCCTGCCTTTGGCTCTGTGATCCCAGGCCATTTCTGTATTTCATCAAAGGCTGCACTCTGCCTCTGATCCATCACTGTCAAAGATGACATGCACTGGACAGCCTAATCATTCCTTCATCTCAGATAATATGGAGAGCTATTGCTGATCATATGAAAGATAATATCAGCTCTCCTGTGGACACTGTATCTGGCTTTGACTGGTCAGAGGGTGTCAATTCTGGAATTGGTTTGAAGTGATTTGTCATGGAATTGAGAACTTTCTTACCAGCCACATGTGTGTGCGTTTAGTTTAGAATTACCAGTATTAAGAAGATTTCTTCCTTTCATAAGAATGTTCTTAAAAATTCAAAAACACATTTTCTCGTGGGGCTATTAGCATTAAGGTTTTATTACAAGATAAACTGTATAAACTATTTATACAACACTTACTTTCTGTTCTCTAATCTAATTGCAAAATCCATGCTAAAGGAGTGTGGATATTTAGCACTGTTCCATAGAGGCTCCCAGTTTGTGGGTTGCTCAGCGACAATGCAATGCTTGATCCTGCTGAATCCAGATCTCTAGTGAAAACATCTCTCCTCCACCCCAACTCTTCCTCTATTCTAATTCACCTAATTTAATCCAATTTAATCTTATTGGTTAGCTTGGAGTTTGAAAAGACTCCTGGGAGTCAACCATTCCTTCAATGACAGAAAGCCAAATGCACTTCCCATTATTTTTTACTAAGATAACATGGGCACGTAAACTCATAAATCTGTTGTGTGAAAAGAATATCACACTTACCTGCAGTACAACAGCGTTCTTGCTTGTGTAATATTACTCAAGTAACAGTGTGACAAAAGTGTCCTTTAGCTTAACACTGAAAATGATTTGAAAACCTTTAAAACTGCCCATTCGTGTTTGTTTTTTACAGTTTTTTAGCTTTAATGATACTATATGTCTAAAGGTCAACAAATAGCACCAGCATCTACAACTTGCTATGAAGCTATTGTAGATGGGGGAGACAGGTCGATGCTTTTTATTTTAGTTTTACAACACTCAGTGGTGTCAAACTCTCAGGCTTCAAAGCCTGTTAAAGTTAGAATGACACTTCTGCAGAGAAAAGAAGACATGAATATTCGATGAAATACCCATAGGGAAAGGAGAGAGAAAAGACGTTGAGGGGGGTGGGAGGGTGTATTGCGCTGCTCGCTTGTTTCATGAAAAGAGAAAGTTTCATGACTGCATCAAACAGGCCAGTCTTTGACCACTTTGAAACTTTGTGTCTCAATTTTTTCCTTTTACAAGAGAAAGTTTTGAAAGTAGCAAATGTAAGTGGTGCTTTATGAGGGACGTGTGTGTATGAGAGTTCAAATTATAACTGACAAAAGACTGCAGATGATGAAGCACAGTATCAACGGATAATGTTCTTGTCACTGGTGACTTTGCAGAGGTTACTGAGACAATGTTCTGTCCACCTGATTTTCCAGCCTATTATATAAAATAGGCAGAAATTCTAATGATGAATGACTCATCTGTAATGCCTGGCCAGCAGAGGGGGCCCTTTCCCCGATACCCCTGGCATTTGCTCCCTCTGCTTCTTCTGTAGCAACTTCCTGTTTGCTAGCTATAAAACCCTAGCCTAGCAAACAGGAAGTTGCGAAGTGTCTGTTTTGCCCATGTTGTTTTGTCTTGTCCTTGTTTTTGCCTGTTTTGCCTTGCCTGTTTTTGCTTGTTTTGCCTTGCCTGTTATTGCTTGTTTTGCCTTGCCTGTTATTGCCTTGCCTGTTTTTGCCTTGCCTGTAGGATTTTGACCCTGTTTTATGATTTTTGACTGTTCTCTAACTGCCCTGACCCCTGCCTTGCTCTTGGACTTACGATTTTGGATTATCTTGTATATACCTGTCTGCCTGTGATTTGTGACCCTGCCTCGTTTTAATAAAATAAAGCAAACCCAATGTATGGATCCTGTCATCTTGCCCAGCCTCTACGTTACAGAACGCTTCGCCTCCCCAGGATCCAGCGGGTTTCCAAAGGACCCGGTCCAGGAACTCTTGCATCTCAGGCAAGGTAACTTCTCTATGGAGGATTATGTACACCAGTTTTGTACTTTAGTCAATCATATCGCATATTATGATGAAGGAATGTACAAGGACATATTCCGGTTTGGACTAAATGAGCCATACATGTCCATCACAGCTAAGGAGGTAGACAAATACTCTTTAATGGATTTTTTGGATTTTGCTTTGTTGCTGACTGGTTCAACATTCACTGTGAGTGATGCAAGGGAGCAGGACACTGCTTTCACTCACAAGATGGCTGCCGAGCCAGAGCCAGAGCCACAGCTCAAGTTGGCCGCCGAGCCAAAGCCAGAGCCACAGCCCAAGATGGCCACCGAGCCAAAGCCAGAGCCACAGCCACAGCTGTTCCCCCTGCCAAGTCAAGCCACAGCCGCAGGTCCACTGCCAAGTCAAGCCACAGCTGCAGGTCCACTGCCAAGTCAAGCCACAGCCGCAGGTCCACTACCAAGTCAAGCCACAGCCGCAGGTCCACTGCCAAGTCAAGCCATAGCTGATTCTGTGGTGAACAATCTGTGTTGTGGGTCATCTGGGCCCTATATTGTATTACCGAGTCCTCAGAGGAGGCGGCTTCCGCTGCAGATCCTCTGGGGGCAGCATCCCCTGAAGTGTTGGCCGAGGCCATGGATCCTCATTTGGAGGGGATGTCTGCCGCTGATGTTTGCATGTTAGTGGGGTCTTACCCACACCCAGTTAGCGAGTGACTCACCCACACCCAGATCTCTCTCTCTGTCTGTCTGCCCGTTCCTGATCCATCCCAGTGGACGCCCTGGCCTCCTGATCCGTCCCGGTGGACGCCCTGGCTTCCTGATCCGTCCCGGTGGACGCCCTGGCCTCCTGATCCGTCCCGGTGGACGCCCTGGCCTCCTGATCCGTCCCGGTGGACGCCCTGGCCTCCTGATCCGTCCCGGTGGACGCCCTGGCCTCCTGATCCATCCTGGTTCTCTGTTCTGTCCAGGTTTCTCCAGTCTCCGGCCCTGTCCCTGGTGGTCCCTCAAGTCTCCTGTTCCGCCCTGGAGGTCCCACAAGCCTCCCGTTCCGCCCTGGAGGTCCCTCAAGCCTCCCGTTCCGCCCTGGAGGTCCCTCAAGCCTCCCGTTCCGCCTTGGAGGTCCCTCAAGCCTCCCGTTCCGCCCTGGAGGTCCCTCAAGCCTCCTGTTCTGCCTGCCCCACCATGACCATGCCTCGTTTTAATAAAATAAAGCAAACCCAGCGTATGGATCCTGTCATCTTGCCCAGCCTTCGCGTTACATCATCCACCTAAAGCAAATGAATTTTTTAAGATATATTATCTTTAATTAGGATTACCCAGTCTGCATAAAATAACCTGTTTTTCATGGCTTATTTTACCCATAAAGACCCATCAAAAGCTCATCCAACTTCAAATAAAGTTGTGTTTTAATCAGAACTATGCCATATTGCCAGGGTCTCCATGGGAGGAAACTATTGGTTCATTCAAAGGTCACTGTTTTGGAGGATCAAAGGCTTCTAGCTCCAGCTTTCAGTGGAACACTCTCTCTTTCTTTTTAATTCTCCCTCCCTTTTTCTTCCTCCCTCTCTCGCTCTGTTCCCCCACTCTCCCTTTGATCTCTCTTCTCATTCTAAGAGGGCAGAGACACTGGTCCCTCCCGGCTGTTCCTCTTCTCTTTAAAGCATTCACAGTAGCTATGCTTGATATCCTCATAAAGCACGACACCACACACACACAGACTTGGTGTCAGTCTCTGAAGGGTTGGTTGCGTGGCTTTGTGGGTGTTGAGCTGGCAGTTTAAAATGGCAGTGTCGGAAAAAGGATTGGAGGAATGTTGCAGGAGAGAGCTAATTGTGGCTGTGACGTGGGCTGATTTGCTCTATAGGGTGCCAGTGCAAAACATATTATTGGTGCAATACATACTGAATTTACTGTGGAACATACAGATTCTGGTGTTTTTACATGTTTAATTAACATCGTTGTTTTTATTTGTGCTGCTATTAATAAAACAGAGATCAAGGATTGTGGAAGAGAGCGGGATTCGATCCTGCAACACAGCTCCAATATGTCAAAAACATGTAAAATATATACAGTAGCACAAGAGATACTGTCCTGACAGTTGTATTGATTTTTGTTTAAAGTTTCTTAGGGAAGGGGGAGGGGATGGGGAACTAACAATTGCAGACTTGATCCTGCAAGCCCAGGAGCACCACCCACTGCTACATGTCATTACTACAGACAGCACTGCTGCACCACATCCATGAGTTTTATTAATGTCTAGAATTAAATTATATTGTTGGACCACCACCAGTTAACTATCAGAGCTTTTTATTTATTAATGCGTTTCACACCATGTGCCTTTCACACCATGTGAAAGAGATTGGTGGTAAAAATCATCTTGTGCTGTTTCGAGATACACACAGTCATGTCGGATTTCAATACACTTGTGAGTGAGGAAACATTACCCAACATTACCTGAATTACCTGCATCTTAATGAGACCAATTTCTCTTCACTTATTTCAGAGTAGAAAAGTCACCATCCAAATTACAGCAAGTGGGAGACTGAAGAGCAGAAATAAAAAAACATGAATACACAAGCTGTTGAGGGGCCTTGGTTTTTAACCTTCTGTGACACAAATGCTTAGCACATCAAGAGAACATTATTAAAATGAGCTGAGACCTCCAGGGAAAAAGTGAGCAAGGTCTCAGGAGCTAAAGCGCTAAAGGGTCTAAGCGCTAACATAAAAGCTCTCCAATATCTTTTCCTACTTCTTTTGTTCCTTTTTCTATCTCTCTTACGCTCTCTTTCTGGCTCTTTCAGAGAATGATGGCTCAATTTGTAATCTCTGAGCTAGAGGAGGGAGTACTAATGAAAACATGTCAATTTCATAAAAACTACTAGACACTTTCTCTCTCACTTGCCTAAGGAGCCTATCTTAACAGCTGAGAGGAAAGCGTAGAAAATGCAAATATGTCAGCTAAATAGTTCTGTCAGTCTTAAGAAAGCATACAGTACACCATATAAACCAGGTACTGCTACCTCCTAACTTAATGCACTTTAAAAGACATTTTCTGACTTACAAATCTGACATCATTAAAGAAAGAAAGGACATAGGTAGCACTTTGTGGAAAATGTTTCCCTTACCTACATACACATGTCCATAGAAGTGACATTTTTATTAGATTCCTTTGCATACTGTTTGTTTTTGAATAAATGAATAGTATTTTTAAAAATTCAAAGGTGCATGTTTATAAAATGAAAAAGTGTTTGCCAGAAATGTTTAGACGTAAAATAATCCCTTAGCAGTTAAAATAAGTTGTACTATCCACATTTGCGTTTTGTCATAACCAGTGTTGGATGTAACGCGTTACTGTAATTAAATTACTTTTCCACTGAAAAAGTAGAGTAACTGATTACTGTTTATTTTAAGTAATTTAATTACAGTTATTTATAATGTACTTGCGTTACATTGTCAAATTTAATTTTATTAATTTATCTTATAAAGGTAAAAGTAAACTCGGCCGCTTTAAAATCGTTGTAGCGCAGTTGCACGTGATTTCGCGCCAGATAGTATTAAAGCGGAAGATGTCGGACTCGGCTGAAGCGAGTGGCTGCTTTACGAAATGGAAATATTCCCATCACTTCACTTCCCATCACTTCACGCTGTCACTAGCACGAGTAATCTACTGAAGCACCTCACACGGCAGCATAGACGAACATTTCTGAGTGATCCTTGTTCATCATCGACGGATAACACCGCGGCAACTCCTGCTAAGCAGGCAAAACTTCTTTTTACTTCGGCAGCGCAGAAAGTGTCTGAAGGTGAGCTTAAAATGCTACCGCTGCGTACTGTAGAATCTCCATCTTTTAGGTGCATATTAAACAAAATACCTGTGTGTGGCAAAAAAGCAGCACTGCCTGATCGATAAGAAGATAAGCTTATATTTTTTGTTATTCAGGAATTGTGTTTCTTACCTAAAGAAGGTTACATTTCTTTTCTGTTTTTTATAGAATGTAATAAATTTGATTCAAAAAAGCTAAAAGGCTAAACTATTTCATGTTTGACTCATGTTTTATTTAATTATTTATTATTTAAAGAGTTTAATTTCTATTGTTTGTCCACTCAAGGTTTATAGGGATTTTAAGAAGTATTTAGTTAAATTACTTATTGAGTAATTAAGTTACTTTTCAGACACAGTAATTAGATAAATATTTTAAATACAACATTAGTAATTAATTACTTTTTTTTTAAGTAACTTACCCAACACTGGTCATAACTCTCCACCATATTGCTTTAAACTTGTAAGACTTGTTTTAATAGACTTGTAAACTGCTCTATAACATGTATAAAAAAACTGACTGTCAAGTTCAGGTGCATTTTTTTTGATTGATAAACGAATCTATTTTAAGTCTAGATTTAATACCACATATAACACACAGAGTATTAAGTGTTTTAAGATCTTAACTCATCTTCAAGAACCACATGACACTATACTGACCAGGCACTGACTGCATGTTATAACCTGTCAATTTAATCATTTTACCTGCATCACCTTAACCACCCCTCAAGCCACAAATTCAGTTATCACTATGGCTGTGGGAGCTCCCTTTTGCCCTGAGACTGTTTAGAATAAAGTGGTTCCTTAGTCTGTTTCAATGCTTCAAATATTTTCTAATTTTGTGATGTGTTTTCCACTCAGGTAAATGGCAGGGAAAATTTCTAGTTAGTAAACAGACGATGACAATTCATCAGAGGGGTTGAAACTGAACAGTTGGGAAACATGACAAGAGAAAACTGCTTTTAGAAGAAAACAGTTAGTGGACAGATTGAATAAAACAAGTATGCTGTTTTCCTCAGCACTCTCATAAATTTTCTCATGCAATCGAAGGCAGTGAAGTTTGCAGAACAGAAAACCTTGAGTATGAAGTTGTGAGATAGCTAGATGGTTAGATAGAGAGAGAGGGATTACTGCAGTTCTTACATAACTCACCCATGGTTTTATAATATTCTTGAAGCCTCACAGCCAAAGCATAACTTGAGCTTTTTTAAAGCAAGAATTTTGACATCTTCCCTGTTGGACTAGTGAAGTCTTTATACAGCCTAAAAAGACTCAGATAACCTCTATAGACATTTTTAAGAGCTCATGGTTGTACTTTACCATGCAAAGGTCACTTAATGTATTAATTTTTTCACTTTTCTATTTAAGAGAAATACACAAGCAGGGGCTGTAGAATGTTAATGTGTGCCCCTAAAAGTAAAGACTCCCATCAGCAGAGGTGAGTAGAAACGTATGTTATTAATCTTTACAAATAATTAAACATGTTTAGAGTGAAAGACCAGGAGCATAAACACTTTGCTTTAATGGATTACATAATAAAAGAGATAAATGTAGCCAAAAATGTGTAATAAGTTAACCATAAGACTGCCATTAAGTATTCAAAACATGCAGTGAGATGTGAGTCACCCTCTCTCTTTCTCTGTTCTCCAGCTGTACTCTGAGGGATCAGTGCTCAGCCACTCAATTGTGTTTTGATGTTCCTGTGAAGCTCACAGCTGCACTTAGCACTCAGCAGCCATAACATACATTAGCCTTCCCCATATCCCTCCCTTGCCTGTCCTCCCTCTCCTGTCCTCCATCCAAGTCTAATCTCACCTGCTTTCCACTCAATCCTGTATTGGCTGCTGTGTGAGTCACGGATGTGCACCCCTGGCCACCAGCTCCCGAGGTCAGACGCCAGTGAGCGCATCACGCGTAATTACCATTATTTATGGACCTCTCGAGTTTCGCCATGCTCTTCTGTCACCACGTTTGTTTTCACAACCACCTCTGCGTTGTCTGGAGCCCACCTGCACATAACAAGCCACGTCGAGGAGAGACAGTGTGTGTCCATTATATCCCTGCTGCACTGTGTTTTGCTGTTCAGAGTTTGAATTATGAAGCTGTGCATGTACTGTCAGTGTCTTGGGAGTCCTTGCCTGTTGTGGGTGCTAACAAATGTTATATCTTTAACTTTTAAATGTCCTATCAGGCTTGACGGATGTTTATGTCATGCCAACAACCGTACAGGCCAAGGGTAAAGGCTCTGTGACAATTACCCCATTAGCCATCTGATTTTGAGAGTGCAGTGCAGTTTGACACTGTGTTTTGATGCTTCCATATTTCATCTACCGTTTTCTTTCTCTTTGCCCTTTTTTGACTCTAGAAATAGGTTCTAAATTAAATAGGTTCAGTACTGTGACTTTTGTTGCAAATGTGTCTACAACCGTGTGCATGTTTACATTGCTGTATAGCATCCTCTCATTCTCTGGAGCAAATAGTCTATTTGTGCATCCTGCAGGGATGTGTTTATTGTAAATAGATAGTTAGTCTTTAGTTTTCGTGAAAACAAACTGTCTGTTTAATCATTTGTCATCAAATGAACATGTTTATACAAGCCAAAATCCTAGGTTGCTAGGAAAATCAGGTAAATATCCAAGGTGCACAGTGGGGGAATGTGTTACATCTGTGTTACAACTGTACTCGCAACAAACACTCTGCATTTGCATTTGGCAAACATTATGTAAAAGTGACTTTTTATCTGTATGAGCAGTCAAACACATGACCTAGTGTAACAGGTTTAATTCTGGTTTTGTATCAGTGTACCATTCCTTTAACAGCAGTGTTACCTCACAATTACCTCACAATTTACTTAACCTCATGCCATGTAAGGTGTATCTGGCTTTCATTAGTCAAATGCAATCACAGTTTAAATTTGCTTGAAATTACTGTCTTTTATATATTGTCATTAATTTTCACCTGTGATAAATTTTTACCTGTGGTAAAAGTGTGTGTAATGCCTGGCCAGCAGAGGGGGCCTTTTCCCCAATACTCCTGGCATTTGCTTCCTCTGCTTCTTCTGTAGCAACTTCCTGTTTGCTAGCTATAAAACCCTAGCCTAGCAAACAGGAAGTTGCAAAGTGTTGTTTTGCCCATGTTGTTCTGTCCTGCCTTGCCTGTTTTTGCCTTGCCTGTTGGATTTTGACTTGCCTGTTGGATTTTGACTTGCCTGTTGGATTTTGACTTGCCTGTTGGATTTTGACTTGCCTGTTGGATTTTGACTTTGGACTGTCTTATGTTTTTTTGTCTGCCTGTGTTTTTGACCCTGCCTGTCCCTGACCATGCCATGCTTTAATAAAGTAATGAAAACCCAGTGAATGGATCCTGTCTTCTTGCCAAGTCTCTGCGTTACAAAACACTCCCCAGGATCCAGCGGGTTTCCAAAGGACCCGGTCCGGGAACTCTTGCAACTCAGGCAAGGTAACTCCTCCATGGAGGACTACGTGTTGCAGTTCTGTGCTCTGGTTAATCAGATCTCCTTCTATGATTAACTGTTTTCAAATTTGGAAGTAATGAGCCCTACCAGGCTTTATTAGCCAACGTGGTGGCTAAATACTCCTTAATGGACTTTTTGGATTTCGCTCTGTTGCTGACTGGGTCATCATTCACTGTGGGTGATGCAAGGTAGCTGGCTGTCGCTCCAGAGGTCACGTTTGACAAGATGGCCGCTGCTCCAGAGGTCGCGTTTGACAAGATGTTTCGCCCTGGTGGGTCCTCAAGCCTCC
>JBAJNP010007518.1:0-22391 GCA_036877545.1 Yasuhikotakia modesta | reverse complement strand
CTTGTAGTGGCACTTTCCACAGCGGTGGTGGTTTCAGAAACGGTTGTGGGCATGGATGTTGAGGTGGTAAACGGGCTTGTAGTGGCACTTTCCACAGCGGTGGAGGTTTCAGAAACGGTTGTGGGCATGGATGTTGAGGTGGTAAACGGGTTTGTAGTGGCACTTTCCACAGCGGTGGTGGTTTCAGAAACGGTTGTGGGCATGGATGTTGGGGTGGTTAATGGGCTTGTAGTGACACTTTCCATAGCAGTGGTCGTTTCAGTATTGGTTGTGGGCATAGATGTTGAGGAGGCAAATGGGCAGGCAGTGCCACTTCCCATAGCACTGGTGGTTTCAGTATTGGTTGTGGGGATAGACTCCGAGGTGGGAAAAAGGCATGCAGTGATGCTTTCTGTGTCACTGGTTGTTTCAGTACTGGTTGTGGGCATAGATGTTGAGGTGATAACCAGGCTTGTAGTGACACTTTCCATAGCAGTGGTGGTTTCAGTATTGGTTGTGGGGATGGACTCCGAGGTGGGAAACAGGCATGCAGTGATGCTTTCTGTGTCACTGGTTGTTTCAGTACTGGTTGTGGGCATAGATGTTGAGGCTGTAAACGGGCTTGTAGTGACGCTTTCCATAGCACTGGTGGTTTCAGTAACGGTTGTGGGCATGGATGTTGAGGTGGTAAACGGGCTTGTAGTGACACTTTCCGCAGCAGTGGTGGTTTCAGTAATGGTTGTGGGCATAGATGTTGAGGCTGTAAACGGGCTTGTAGTGACGCTTTCCATAGTACTGGTGGTTTCAGTAACGGTTGTGGGCATAGATGTTGAGGTGGTAAACGGGTTTGTAGTGGCACTTTCCATAGCACTGGTGGTGGGCATAGATGTTGAGGCTGTAAACGGGCTTGTAGTGACGCTTTCCATAGCACTGGTGGTTTCAGTAACGGTTGTGGGCATGGATGTTGAGGTGGTAAACGGGCTTGTAGTGACACTTTCCGCAGCAGTGGTGGTTTCAGTAACGGTTGTGGGCATAGATGTTGAGGTGGTAAACGGGTTTGTAGTGACACTTTCCATAGCAGTGGTGGTTTCAGAAACGGTTGTGGGCATGGATGTTGAGGTGGTAAACGGGTTTGTAGTGGCACTTTCCATAGCGGTGGTGGTTTCAGAAACGGTTGTGGGCATGGATGTTGAGGTGGTAAACGGGTTTGTAGTGGCACTTTCCATAGCAGTGGTGGCTTCAGAAACGGTTGTGGGCATGGATGTTGAGGTGGTAAACGGGTTTGTAGTGACACTTTCCATAGCAGTGGTGGTTTCAGTATTGGTTGCAGGCATCGATGTTGAGGTGGTAAACGGGCTTGTAGTGATGCTTTCCGTAGCACTGGTGGTTTCAGTATCTGTTACTAAGGCAGGTATAGTTTCAGCTGATGTGGGTGCTTCAGGAAATATTTCAGAATAATACATAGTGTAAGGAGTAGCTGAACCTGGCTCTATATCAGCAAAGGCAGTTATGTGAGGGGTTTCCTCAAGCAAGCTAGATGGATCTGTGGGGATGACATCAAAATCCCAAAGCTCAAAGTCATCCAAATTCAGATCTGGCCCAAATTCCAGATCTGGCCCAAAGTCAACATCTTCCCCTATTGTAACATCATTTGAATCTTCAAATTGTGAAGTGAAGGCACTTTGAGAACTAGGTTCTGGAGAAGAAAAAAGCTCTTCGGGGATGTTAGTCAATATCGGGTCATCATTTGACATATAATTGGGTTGAAAGGGAACTAAAACTGAGGGATTGGATTCCCAAATAAAATCAAACGGGTCCTGTCGTTTTGTTTTGATGGCTCTTTTAAAACGGAACTTGTCTGTAACACAGGACACTGTGATTGCTTGTTCTTTTCCAAATGCATCAAGATAATCCAGCTGGAGAACACAACCCTTTAAAAGAAATAAGCATGTGAAAGTTAAGATTTGTCAACAAGAAAGAGTCTCAACTGTACAATAAAACAGGATCATACCTCAATTGCTGAGTGCTTCACTTTGACAAGTACACTTTGTTGACCTTTCCAAATGACTGGATGGGTTCCTTGCACAGGCATATCTTTTTAAAAAAAAATAAAACTTTTGATTTTACTAAACAATTGTAAACACTAAGACAGGTCACATGATTGTTGCGGAACAACTACATTGCTGTTTGACACGACTTTTCTTAACACAGCTTTCAATACACTCTTTCAGAGTGCTCAAAATAATGAAGTCAAATGATACAATACAATCACATAACCAATTATTTACATAAAATTTGAAGTGTCTGATATCGATTCTGTATCAGTTACAAGCACTCACCAAGCACTCTGGCTCTTTTAATGTTCTTTGCTGGTAGCGTTACAATCATGCAAGACTTTCCGCAGATAACTTTAGGTGATGGTCCAGTAAATGGACTACTGGGAAGCGGAATGACATCATGACAAGTAGCTGTGCCGGACACATTCCTCATTAGAAGGCGATCAAAATAACGAACTTTTGCAGAGTAGTATTTCCTTTTGCCTTTAGTCTATAAATTCAAAGGTTGGTGGAGAACAGTTAGGTTGAGCTTTAACCAAACTAATACCAGAGGAGACCCAAAGTAGGCAGGAATTAGAAAGTCTTACCGAGTGGTGAGCAAAGCACTCTTTGAAAAAGATCTTCAAAACCAATGACGACCCTTGATTCTTTTTGATACATCTACACTGCTTGTGTGCATGAAAATCAGCCGTACTAGTTTCTGGAAACAAAATGTCAACATTTAAAAAACTGCTGAAAGCTTGCAGAAACGTCATATGGATCACATTAATACTCATGTATTAGTTTGCATTAAAAGCCTTGGTTTTTTTCCTACCCGGTCCACCACTTCTAGAATCCAAATAAAACAATGCACTCAAGATCAAATCTCAAAACTAGTACATGCACTTATTAACTACCCATTATGTATTTAAATGTACTTACTGGTCATCAGATGTGGATCTGAGTGCCGAGTCAGTGCAAACTTGATCGAAAGGATTTCTTTGCCACAGTTAAACATTGGTTGGTAGACGTCAGATACTGCTGTCGGATCCAATGTACTCTGATGCCCTTGATAAACAGATTTTATAACCATTTAATCAAACATAACACAATGGAAACTTTTAAGTGACATGCACAGTAAAGGCCACAGTTCTTACTTTTAAGGTGGTGCCAGGTCAATGTTTTTGATGTAGTTTGATCCAAGTCATCACTCCACAAATGACCATCCCAACTGTGGTCCACCCAGCACGCATGTCGTTGGAAAGACTTGGTCAATGAGTTTTCGACTGAAGGGGTGAAAGTTTTGCTCGCTTGTCTGGTACCTTCCTGAAGGGCATCAGTAATTCTGACAGACGACTCAGGGATTTTATCAGTTTCTGCATTTTGTTTGTTAAGATGGGCTAATGTAAAAAATACAAATTCCCAGCTTATCAATAACGCTAGAAATAATGGCTTCACTTTCATATTGCGCGCAAACCCAGACGCGTGCGAAACGCGAACCGCAGATACCAAGCGACATAAATTCGGGTTAATCTAGTCCTATCCAGGTGCGACCATTTACACAATTACGTTATTAACAATTCATGATTCCCAAAATTAGCTTTTAATGTTTATATTTTGTTATGTTTGGCATTTTTATCGCATCATGTTATTTTTCTCTTGTAGATGCAGATTTTTTATTGCAGGTTAGTGCAGCTTCAGTTGCAACGATCATTGTAGTTTAAGTCACAGGCTAAGAAAAGCTATAAAGATCTTCATATAACCTATAAACCTTTTATTAACACTGTATCACTACAACCTAAAACCTCCTATATACCTGATACGTCCATACGTTTTGATATTTGTATTTTAATATGGTTTAATATGATTTGCAATCATATATAAAAACACAAACAGCAAGTAAATGTATTCATTCATTTAATATAAAGTGGCATTTTCAGAAAGACAAAATTCACACAATTCACCATAATTGCAACTTTGTAACACATTTAAACAAAAAATAAAAACAGTCCAAATAACCAAATAATAGCAATGAATGCTCAGATTGTGTCCTTCCAGGAAGTTAGGAACAAAAGCAATTGAAACGCATAAGAAATAAACAGAGGCAAAGATTAATATCTGTATTTTGTAGAGTAGTCTTTAGGAGACACTACAAGACCCCGTCCTTTTCTGGCACCCCTGTAGACGGTCTCAACAATGTCTATCATCTCTTGTTTATCTTCCATTGTCCAGTTTATCTTGTTGTTATTACCAGTTCCCAGATCAATCATGATGTGTTTGTTCCTGAAAGAAACACACAAAAGCATTAATATTCCTGTTGTATAGAACACGAAGCACTTTAAAACCAACCTAACAGGGAACTTTCACAGAACGTTGGCTAACATTCACATAACATAATAAAAAAACAATAGTTATTGTTCTTGCAGTGACATTAAAAGGCTTTTTTCTACTTAATGAAAACTTTTACACAACCTAAAATTAGCTGCAATATCATCTTTGCTGAACCTAAACAAGTGACTTACAGTAAAGTACAGTGAGCTATAAGTGAACCATTATATTAATATAATTATTGCTGCTAGAGCCAAACTTACCTGAAAAAGAACATGACTGTACATGGGTCATACAACTCGTACATTTTGTTGAAATCCGGCACTTCTGTAATATCCACAAGGTAAATGACTGCAAAATTCTTTACCTATGGAAAAAAACATAGCAAAGGTTTTAGATTTCAATGCTATGATCCCCAAAACATTGTTGTAAAATACTAAACATACAAATACAAATCATAATGTTTGAAGAATGCGATACCTTCTCCGCTATACTGTACAAAACTTCATCCATTTTCATACATGTAGGGTCCCAGTCGTGGCCAAATCGTATAACTATCACACGGTCCTCTTCAGATAAAATAGCCTGGTCCACTTGCCAGCCATTGTGAAGATGGGGAAGCATGTACGACATGGTGCTTGAGGTCCAAAATCGCTCCTAAGACACATGAAACAGGCGTTTACGCCAATATATGTACACAATCTTTCAATTGTGTTTCTTCAATACAATGCATATTAAAATAAGATGCTCTTTGTTGGTGGTTTAGCCTTTGCTTTGAATATTCTAGAAAACACTGCCAAGATTTCTAACGCTGAAAGTATGTAAAGACTACAAAATAAGGAAAGTTTCAAGTCTTACCTTGCGATTTAAAACTGGTTTAAAGTGTTTGCAGTAAGTGCGTTTTACTGTTTTAAGGGTATTTCAGTCTTTACGGCTCGCAGGCGTTTCTGTACTTCACTGTTTGCGGCTATTGCAAGATAAAGGTTCCAGTATCGCCCCCAACCGGACTGGAGAAGAACTGCAGACATTTGCCAAAACATCTTCCCAGGCATTTAAAACATGCATTTCTGTGCTCTAAATAATAAAATACTGTGTGTTTTTCCAATACCCGTCAATAACTACATCTCTAACATGTCATTCAAAAAAGTGCACAGCATATGTACTCTTAATGTATTCACACAGTCTTTAATTTTCAAAGCTTCAGCGTTAACTACCTACTGAAGTAATACTGAAGAGGGCAAACAAGAAAAGTTCAAATGTCCTGATGCTTACAGTTTCTCAGATGTAACTCTACTACAACAAAATCTTTTTCCAAAACTTCAGTATCATTTGAAAGAAACACATTTTAGAAACTAAAGAAACTCAATTTAGCATCATTCATTCTTACCAGATACAGGGAAAGGTGTTGGCAAAAATCTTAACACAACAAATCAGTTTAAATACCGTCTTTATAAAATAATAAGGCAAAATAGAAATTATTTGACAATACATGGAATTGGTTAATATGGAAATGAACATACAATAAAAATGAGTAACTTCATAAATGCTTCAAAATATCTAACCAATGCTTAAAGACTACATCGATGTGTAAAAAATAAAGTTTCTGAGGTCTGCAAAAACTGCACACACATTGTTTTTAACCGTATAACTATAATTAGGCTACAAAATCAAACTCTTTCTTGAAGTTAATGAACATTACACAATGCCTCACTGAAAAGTAATGGATGTATCATTATAAATGTTCTACCATGAAGAGCTATAACAAGTATTCACATGTCAATGAACAGCAGCCAACTCAAACATTTCACATCTTTCAATCTCTCAACTTTTAGGTCAGTTAACAGCTCTTCAACACTGGAATTAGTGTGATTGAACAAACGTTGCATTGTTTGAAGGAAAAAATAACAGTTCATAACTTCATTACAATTTAGAAGCTACTCTTGCTCCATCACATCCAAATCTACTGCTTCTGTCACGACGGCCATCTTCTCTGGCTCTATATCTGGAACAAGGAGACTATGATCAACTTTCATCAGCTCAGCCATATTGAACCCTAGAAGTACCACAGCCTTGGTTTTCTGTAGGGTCTTCATACATTTGCCACGTTGTTTGCTGAACTGGCAAGCAACATCTGCTTTGTTGAGCAGTAAACGGCTGCTCAGGGCATTGATCTCCTTCTTCAGTGGGTAAGGCTGCATATTGAAGTATTTATTAACAAATTCACGTCGATCTTCAAAGGAGCCCGACTCTATCCCTGTGGGATCCAATGCAAAGTTCACACAGGGATCGACAGTTGCTTCAGGTGGGTGGACAGTAACAACAGACAGCTTTTCTTTCTCTTGTTGTTTTTTCTTTGCCAGCCGTTCTTCTCGCTCTTTCCTGTTTGCCTCCATAGCTTCTTTAAATGCTATTTCCAGACGTAACTTGCTCTGTATCTCTGCCTCTGTTTCTGGGGGTTGTATGGCAGGAACAGAAGGTTGGACTGAAGCTGGGGTTGGACCACTGATCTGTTTTGGCTGGGCTGGGTATGACACTATTGGTTTGTTTGGTCTAGGAGTAACAGCCAATCCAGAACTCATCTTTTCAGCATCTTTGAGAGTCTTAGGGGCACTACGACATTTAGCTAAGTGGACAATTATGGCTTTGGTTGTGGTCTTCCCAGTGTACACACCTCCACAGTAAAGGCATCTGTACGATGGGGTTTTAAGTACAGCGTGCAGAGTGGGTACAATGAAATGCTTTTCTTTGAGGTGCATGTGGTACAGTTCTTTGTTAAGAAGCTTCTCAGTGCAGAAGGGACACTCCGTGTTACCAGGATTGGGCATGGGCATCTTGCAAATTGCTTGAGGATTGTTGGGCAACATCTTCACAAAGATCAGATCAAGGGAACTGGTGACCAATGCAAGATTGAGCTCTTTGTCACCCATTATTAATTTAGGAGCTGTGGTCCGGATGTCAAAGTAAGGGAAAAGCAGATTACCTGAATCATCGGTATACAGACGGTATTCACGCCTCATGAAGTCACAGTTGCCCTTCTGGGTGACATCATGGTCAAACTGCATATGGTCAACGAGCTGCTTGATGGAGTAAAAGAGTCCAGTACAAAACAAACAGTTCATGCCATGCAGCAGATGTTCAAACACACCCCTCTCTGATATCAAGATCTTACATGTCAGGCATTGCACCGTCTTATCTGGCATCTTTTTCAAAAAAGGAGCACGGGCAGCCAGACCAAGCTTGGGCATTTTAGAATAATCTTTGTGAACCTCTGGATGGGACTCATAGATGTCTGATGGGAAGAGCTCATTACAAATAGGGCACGTAATCCATTTCTTGGTTTGCTTGGGGACCGGCAAAGAACTGTTTTGCTTATTTTGCTGAGTAGGTGGGTTCTTCTGGGACACGGGCAGAGGGGCTTTGTTGACTACTTGAGAGTTACTTCCCTGGACTGACATAACCTGCAAAGGTGCAAGAGTGTAGGTGGGCAAGCCATCAACCTTGTTTCCTGTGGGGATCAAATGACTCAGAAGGGACTGTGAAGTTAACATGGCACCTCCAGTGGTGGGCTGATTTGGGGGGAACCTTGGAGCAACAACGAGGGATTGAGGGGCTGGTGGCCTAACAGCAGGCACATTAAGGCGAACGCCTGGTGGAAGGACAATTTGTTGGGACACAGGCTGAAGCTGTGGTTGACCAGGGATGCCTACTCTGACAGACAACTGGCTGGAAGGAATGCCACTTGGTACAGGAGGTATGGCAGATACAGGCCTCTGAATTTGGGTGTTCTGAAAAGCCATTGGTATTCCAGGCCTCAGCAAGCCTTTTGCTTCAGCACTTGCAAGCTGAATGAGGGCAGAAGCTTGAGAGGGAAGAAATGCTTGGTTGGTTCCTGATGCAGCAAGAACAGAAGAAGAGCCTCCATTTTCCACTGCTTTGTTCCCACCAGCAGCCAGTGTAGAAGGTACTGCTGGTTGATCTTTCATCATTGCGACAGCAGACGTTCCTTGGGTTTTTGGTGCAAGAGCAGGGTACTGTTTCTTACTTTCAGTTTCAAAGATCATAGCTCTGATGTGCACATCTAGTTCCCTGTGCCTTCCTGAAGTTAACAGATGATACAGTAAGTGTTCAGATGTCTCAGCTGATACGAAACACTTCTTACAGTAGAACTTCTGAGTCATGTCTCCTAGTGCTATGAGTTCTCTCTCAGATCTCTGCCCAGCAAACTTATTCAACGTGGATGTAAAATGATACAGAAGGACATGTTTCTTCACACTGTACAAAAGAGTATCTTGCATGTGGCATTTTCGACACTGAAATATAGTGCCACTTGCAGCTTTTGGAGGCAAATGGGGTACTGCAGCAGATTCTGTCTTTGCATCCTCAATGTGGAACAATCTGCAGTGCCTGGACACAACTCTGGGATGGGCAATGAACGGGCAGGAATTACAGGATGCGAGCCTGCACAGGCGCTCCTCTTCGTCATGGCAACGCTGAACGTGGGTTTTGTAAGTATTCCAGGACCGGGTGGAGAAATGACACAAGCTGCAGCACAATCCTTGTGTCCGATAGTGCCACTGATGATGGAGAAGAAGAGAAAGCATGGTTAGAATTTCAGCTAGCTGTTGTCACAAAATATATAAAAGCTCACTGATTAAATAGATTTTACTTAGTAATGACAAGCTTAAAGCTGCAAACTGTTGGTCTAACATTGCAGGTTACCGTACATCCTTTTAATTTATAAATTATAAGTCATTAAGACTGTTGTGATGAGGGTTTAGGTAAAGAGATCACAATAAACAATCTGTCAAGTCTTTGCTCACTAACTAATTTTTGTTCATTTTAGCTGAAAGAGTTACAGGTTGCAGCTTTAACAACAAAGTGACTTTAAAGAATTACCTTCTTTTTCCAGCGGCCATCAAACCCATCAGATAAACTGCACCAGTCTGTGGCATCAAAAATATTGTCCCCTGGGTAAAATTCCTTAAGCTCCTGTTAAAAAAAAAAAAGAACATTATTTTATATATTTGACTTATTTTATACAAAGAGTAATTTGGTGCGCATGGAAATTGCATCAGTTCTGGTCTGTCATGTTTCAATGCATTCGGATTAAAGAATGCAAACACACCTGGCCCAGATTAAGACATTCCTCAAGTCCAAATTCTCCAAGGATGTTTTTCACTTTTCTTCTTGTTCTACGAATCTTTTCCAAACCTCTAACTGGAAATTGATACATGGTCTCACACCTGAAAAACAATCATTGCGATTTTTATTTGGTAAAGTCAGTATTTTATGATTTTACCATGTATTGATATTTCAAGCACCACTTAAAACACCATGTTTGTTCAGACAGGCAACAAAAACGTTATTTGTTTGGCATAGCTGACTCAAATGCAAAAAAACAAAACAAAAAAAAATATTTTTGGTGTCAAAAATATACAATTAAACAATTACAGAGTATAACAATATAAAGGCAAGTGATGCAGATTAACTGCTTAACAAATACAGAGTAAGTATAAGTAGCCTATGTAAACAAATAGAAATAAGCTAAGGATTTAACTTATTTAGAAATAAAGTGATCATTTTAATAAGGTGATATTAGCGCGTAAAATTGCAAAAACTGATTGATTTTTACAAACAGTGGAAAAAATTGTCTTAAACCAGTGACTATATGTTGGATTATTATATTAGGCTGAATTTGAGCAAAATGTCACATTTAAACCCAAAGTTCAACAAAGCATTGTAATAAAATACACACTGTAATATTTTAAATGCATCAACGCTGTATTGTTTGCATACAGAAAATGACCAATTACATTAAGTACATCATTACAACATTATTGTTTTCACAATGTCATATTTTATGTAAATGAGACGTTTCCATTGCAATACAAGCTGATCACTGCGATACAGAAACAACTTTTTGTAAATCGCCATTTATTTTTTACCAGCTCAACGTAAATAAGCAATAATAACAAAAGCCATAAAACAATGTATATTTCCATGCATTAGTAGAACAGCAATATGCACATATGCAAATAACCTTTAAAAAACAGACAACAAGTATATAATTCTTTCTGCTGGATTTGGATAAAATATGACATATTTTGAGACATTCAGGTTTAGCTTCACATTTCTGATGCCAAACGTGCACAAAAACAACAATCTGATCCATTCAGCACAACAAAAGTATCTGACGTTTTAGTCCAACAATGAAAATCCAGACATGCTTCAACGTATCGTATATATGCATTAATATAACGACACATACACAAGTTTTGCAAAAGAACAAACAAATGCATTTGGGCTACATGACAAAACAGAGATCTGCGTTTCCCCCGGACGGTCACATGCGCCACTAAATCTCTGCACAAGTCAACAGTTCAGAAGCACGTATGTGGGAGCGAGCAACATTTATTTACCATCCACATGCAATGCATGCAAAACATTGTTATTTCTCAAGTGCAACACATCGGTTACACTGTATGTGTCATGACAACATATGCAATTGGTGCTTTTTTAAACATGTCATAAAATAGTTCATCAAACACGTACAGCTGAACACAGAGCTAATGTTCCCTCTTGTTTCTATTTGTAAGGACATTACCTTTATCCAGAGCCACACCGATTCTGGGAGGGGGTTTAGTTACTTTCACCAATCCGTGTTCATGCCCGGACCGATGCCGGCAGATGCAGAAGCGGTGTAGGATGGTTGAAATGAATTTGCGCTCTCAAGTATGGAAAACAGCAATGGAGGGCAATTGTCAGTATTTACAACTAGTACTCATTTATTGTGCTTGCCGTGCAGAGTCGAGAAAATGGCGCATTGAACAACGGGGAAGTGACGTCAGTGCAAAATTATCATACTGCACGACCGTCCAATCAAATGAAAGGATTTTTAAACTCGAAAAACTTTGTTATATGGCGCTTGCGTTTGGTCCACGTGGTAATGACGTGGTGGTGCATAACCAACTTTTATTGTGTTAACTAGTTGGATTAGTGATGGGTTAAAGGATTTTGCACGATGAAGATATTATACAGAAAAAGGTCTGGGCAAAAGGGGGCGCTGTTGCCTGTAATGCCCGGGTTCGGCCACTAGAGGGCAGTCCGAGCAGCGCAGAGCTGCTAGGCAACAGCACAAGATGGGAGGGCCCTAGTCGCTGAAGTCATATCACACCACTGCTGTTCAGCCAATGAGCAATAAGTAATTTAGGGATGCGAAGTAACTTCTTATAGCTACCTGCAATGACAATACGTGAAATTTGTTACAATTCTGTCTATTTGTTGTGCAGTGAAATCTACACACTAACACTACATGAAGCAGCGTGCGCTAACAAAGCGTTCGATCGCAGGCTACTGTTATTTGACTTCTATTAAAATTTAGCTTTATGGTTTTAACGATTTAGAAATACATACAAAAGTAAAAACAGGTCACAAACTTTGGCAGCCTAAATCCGTGCAAATTTAAATTGTGTGATTTTATATTGAATAACTACTAACATTTGATATCAGGTTCTTACGAAAATCGTAACATGACATATTTGCACGACAGAATATCTATTTTTACTAAATTACTGCATATATTGTCCTTTATGTTACTAGCATTAAGAACATGAACGCAGATGTTAGCAGGTCGAAAAAAGTTGCTGAACAGCTACCAAATCGTTCATCAATCCACAATGCGGCGCATCATAACTTTCTTCGAAAAATATTTAACATGATAAAAAGTGTTTGTATTATATTAAATCTGCAATCCATAACTTAATCCTAAAACATCAGTTATTCATTTTGAAAATGATCATCTCACATCATTGATCAATAAAGACGATAACGTTATAATAAAGATTTACAATGTAAGAATGGGTTCTGATTTTCTAGCAAACATCTTGGCTTCAGTTGACTTTAATATACATAATAAAAAGTACATAAAGAAACCTGCAATTTTAGGTTTTGAACAGAGATGGCAGTAGAGAGGTTACAGATTGCAATCGGTACATTTTGCCTGTGCCATAAACTGTCAAGCTAAAGTTGTGCTTTCTGTATTTGTACAATAAATTAAAAAAAAGCCATGAATACACAATGACTGACAGATTTATTATCGATTTTGAGTCATTTTCACACAGCGCAAGCCACAACATTGTTGTTTTAAACATGTATTTTTCACATCTGGAGAATATGGAATTCTTACAAAAGTAGGAAGAAAACGCTTCCGAATGTAAAACGATTAAACTCCCAGATAAAGGCTGCATGGACTGTCATCACTCGAACTGAAGTTTATATTATGCACCAAAGTTATGAAGAGCTAATCTGAACATGTCATTGGTACAGACCCATTTATTATCTACGTTCTTCAGCAGAAAAACCTGTTGAAAGCCCATAACCTGGTCCTGATCGGCCTGTGAAAACAGCAACAATAAGTACAATATTACAAAACTACAGTGAATGAAGTCTCTCACCAGAACTTACTTTAAGCTGGCCCATGACCATGCTCATAACACAGCTGTCTGGGGTTGGGTGGTGATCCTGAGCCGTGATGCTGTGTTGGATGGTTTGAAAGGGAAGACTCTGCAAACAGACACCGTTTAATCTTCATCTTCGGAGACTTAAGCATTAAATGAATGACTTGAAACTTACGTTCAGTTTGTTCATGATCGCGCTCTTCCCTTGAAATCCCTCCCCTTCCCACGTTAAACAGGACGCGTCGGTCTGTAATGGCAATATTACAATCAGGCATGGAAAGATTTCACAACTAATGCCACATACATGAAAATAATACTTTTGTCGATAAGCATCACAAGAAACAAACACGTTTGCTGACATAGTTATAACAGCAGCATCTATTCCACGTGTTGAACTTACATACAGGTCTGCGAGTTTCATGCGGTCCGTATCAAACTGCTGGTAATAATGTTGCACGAATCCAGTGCCGATTTGTTCCCACATCGGTTTCTCTGCCATGACTTTTCACCGCATAAACGATCCCGAACCGGTTTGAGGAGGAAAATCCACGTGTGGCTGATCTGCGCGCAAACACTGAAGTTTAAGCAACTTTGACAACTTGCATCACAAAGTTAAACGTAAAGACGGAAATGCTGCGTTTCCCAAAAACATCCCGTTTGAACGCGTTCCGTGTATGTTTGTGCTTTTACTTACAATGAATGAACGCCTCGGTCAATGAACGGCGCAATGTAACCTGGGATAAGAAACTTCGCGCTTTATTGGCCGGAAAAAGAAGCAGACAAAACACCGACGGGTTCTGACCCGTCTATATTAATAATAATATCAATAACGATGATTATTTTACATTGTATTATTATGGTTATGATTATTGGAATTTGTGGAGAACCACAAATATACTTTGCATTCAGAATAATGCAGATTTAGACTATATATATCTATATATATCGTATATCTTTTGAGCATCTGAGTACCAACAGAACATGCAGATCCATACATATCAACTCAATTATTTAATGTTTGCGTATATCAACCTATAGATAGATTGTATAGATTGGGTATAGATTGTATATTTGTGCAGGTTGTGTTTAAATATATTTGTAAATTAATTTTTAAAATCTTAAACTTAATGCATTTGTTATATTAACAGTGTTTGATCAAATCAAATGTATGCTGAACGGATACCTGCGGGGGAATTAATGCATTATTTTATGGTAAGATTTGAGCGATTGTGGGACTTTTAAGACTTTTATCACGCCATCGTGTTTGATGCGGTTTTCGTTGAGCACGCGGTAATCGCCTGTCCAGCAGTTATAGTAAACAAAACGTTTTGTTCTGCGAAAACCTGTATTTGACACATGCTTATTGATATAACGTTATTATATATGCTCATGTTTAAAACAACCTATTCAAACTAATTTAATTTACACCTCTTACAAAAAATTATGATCAGGCGCCTAACGGGCAGCTATGATTTCGCAACCGTCGGTACGCGGAAGTGTTGACTGTAAAAGAGGAAGTGAATTAAATAATAATGTCTGGGTCTCAAGGAGTGACCAGTCTGTGCGAAAACCCCACCGAGGTGTTTCTGGACGTTTCTAAGTTGCTTATTACATATGCGGATAATATTCTTAGGTAAGACGCTTCGCTGACATTTATGACCTTTGGAAATGAAACCTATATTGTTTTGTGTGTTTGTGTTGAGTCGCCGATTCAGCTGTAATGATGTCCATTTAAAGCCAATATTATGCTGTCATTTGCTTTATCCATGTACACGTTGTTCCCAGCTAATATTTTGGTTGCAAGAACGTTTCTCTAACGTTTCTATTAGTAACAAAAATATTGATATTGCTTTTAGGAACCCAAATGAGGACAAATATAGATCAATTCGTATCGGGAACCCCACGTTCTCCACCAAACTTCTGCCTGTTAAGGGAGCAGTCGAATGCCTCTTTGAGATGGGATTTGAAGAGGTTGGTGAGATTCTGGGCTCAGAGGAAGATTAATTCATCTTTTCAGCCTTAAATAATTGCAACAATCTGTTCATGTCTCCGTTAGGCTGAAACCCACCTGGTGTTTCCTAAGTCAGCATCTGTGGAGAGACTTAGACAGGTGAGAGAGTCAATAGCAGCTGAGAGGGACCAGAGGCTCGGCGCGAGCAAATGTACATCCAGCCCACAAAGTGCCAGAGTTGCCCCGCATCCCGCCCAACCGGCGCCCCCTGCTGCCTCCGTGAGCCCGGCATCTGCCTCTCCTGTCCCAACACCTGCACCTGTTGCTCTGCCATTTACTGTAAGATTTACTTTCACTTTTTAACGTAGTGTTAGTGTTGGATTAAGGGATCTGCCCTACGTTTATGGGGGTTTGTTATAGTAGAAAAAACAAGAGTTTTCTTACCATACTCAGTCTTTTCTCTTTTTGTTGTGTAGCAGTCGAACAACGTTACTTTCCTGAGAACTCTGCAGTCAAACTTCCAGCATGTGATGGTGTATGAAAGTCCTGCTTTGCAGCAAAAAGCTCTGAGCTGTATCCCTCATGTACTGCTCAGGTCTGACGCTAAAGAACGCCTGAAACGAGCCAAAGACGCTGACCCAGGTAAGACCGCTCACTCATGCCCTGTAGCCCTTCCTTAAAGTAACAGCTCCCAGTTCTGAAACCTGTTCATCAGACGTAACTGAAGCTGTATGTGTTTTGCTCTCAGCATGTGGATTAGAAGAGGAGGACATGTTGGTTCTGGAGCTGTTGCAGTGGTTTAAAGGAGAATTCTTTTCCTGGGTGGACAGTCTGCCCTGCAGCCGGTGTGGAGGTAAAACCCAGCCTTCCGGATCTTTAACCCCCTCGAGTGACGATCTGCGGTGGGATGCGGGGCGTGTGGAGAACCACTTCTGTAACTCCTGCCAGCTCTCCACCAGATTCCCGAGGTACATCTGCAACAACATCAAACATTTACTGTAGTATTTTCCTTGAACGTTTAATATTCTGCATGGATTTTGCTGTTATGTTAACTAGTATTCTGAGATTTGCATGCAAAAAGCTTGTAACACTGTTTTGCCTGTTTTACAGGTACAATAACCCGGAAAAGCTCCTTGAGACCAGGAGGGGGCGCTGTGGGGAATGGGCCAATTGTTTTACGTTGTGCTGCCGATCTTTAGGCCTGGAGGCCAGATATATCTGGGACAGCACAGGTAGAAATCTTACCGTTTGTAAATCAGAGCAACTCTATCACCACAACATCAGAATGTGATATTACATTGGAGTTTTGTTTCTTAATTGTTTGGATAATAACATCACAGATTTTTGTCTTGCCTTCAGATCACGTGTGGACGGAGGTGTTTTCCCACTCACAGCGGCGCTGGTTACACTGTGACGCTTGTGAGAACGCGTGCGATAAACCTCTCCTGTATGAAATCGGCTGGGGCAAGAAACTTTCCTACATCCTGGCGTTCTCGAAGGACCAGGTTGTGGACGTGACCTGGAGGTATTCCTGTAAACACCCTGAAGTCCTTTCCAGACGTTCGGTGACATCAGAGGCATGGCTGCTGCACACTCTTAACAGCCTTAATGCCACGGTATGTGTCTCACAATTATGCACTTTTTAAAGTACAGCTTTAGAAAAAGTCTGAATCTGTCTGTTTTTACCTGCAGAGGCAGCAGTCAGTAGGATCAGAGAGGAGAATGCTGCTACTGGAAAGGCTGTTGGTGGAACTAGTTGAGTTCATTTCTCCTAAGACCCCTAAACCTGGGGAGCTGGGTGGTCGCGTCTCGGGGTCTTTGGCTTGGAGGGCTGCTCGAGGAGAGACTGGAGCAAGCAGCAGTAAACAGGTGATGCTTTGCTTTTAACTGTTTTACATACAGAAGAAAAACCAAAACCACAGTAAGATAAATCAGACACTTCAGGTAACATCTCACCTGCTGTTTCTCTTCCAGGATGCAGATGAATGTGTTTTTATTCCTGAAGAATCTGAGAAGCAGAAAAAGCTGTTCCATATTGGTTACAATGTGGTCAAAGACTGTTACATAAGACTGAGCAACGGATCCGAGATTATATCCGGATGGCAGAGAGGAGCCTGGAGGAATGAAAATGTGTTTAGGAAAGAGGAACATGACTGGCAGATGGTTTGTTTTGTTTGTTTTTAGGATTTAAGTGATCGTATCATTAGGAATAAAACTTCATCTTAAATACTTCATCTTTCAAGATATTACTATGCTAACAAACTTTAAATAGTAAATATTAAGATTAAATGTGTTACCTGTTCAGAAGAAATCTTCAGTTTTGGTTTTGTGCTTCCAGGTGTATTTGGCACGGACTGAGGGATCCTCCATCGGGAAGATAAGCTGGAAGTTCGACTGCGCTTCTGTAGGAATGAAGATAAAGTCGGCATCTGTCCGGGCCTTCAGCGAGACATTTCATTCAGGCAGCGTGCGCTGGAGTTTACGCTCTACTCCGACTGCCTCAGAGTTTCCAGGAGGTATCTGCCCTGTAGCTTAAAGCACACTGCTAACACACACATGTTAAACTCTCAGTAAATTCTAAACTGTTTTTAATTCCTGTTAAATGATTGTTAGTAATGAGTGTTTCTGCAGATGGTCAGATGCACTCGGCTGCAGATCCGTCTGGAGGAACAGAAGTGATCGTTGAGGCCGAGCTCACGGGAGGAGAAGGAGACGCGTCATGGCAACACGCTCAGCTCTTCAGACAGAGTTTAAAAGAGACTGAGAGCTTTTTATTTGAGCTTTTAATTGAACTGGAACAATCCTGATGACAGAGTCGCATGTCAAAATCCTGTTGTTTAAACAAACACAAATTAGACACTAATAGATGTTTTAAAACCTGCATGATTTAAATGAAACATTTTAATGGATTTTCTTTTATTTGAGGCGTGTTGGATAGAAATATTTTACTGTAATCTACACTAGCCATCTGTTCTGTAAATGAACTATTTTATTGCAATACGACTGGTGAACGTTATTTTAAATGTGATCAAATGTACAATCTGAAATTGTCCTTTAACAGGTATTTTTAATTCTGTGTGTCAGTATTGTACATCATATTAGCATAGAGCCGTTTATTAAACTTTAAATGACTCCATGGCTGAATCCTTTACTGTTTCAATCCAATGTGATTCATTGTCTTTTAAACCTGCATTTTTCTGTATTTTGCATCTAAATGACATTAACCCTGAGGCATGCATATTTATTCCTGATGTTTAAGTAATACAGTCATGCATTAAAGTCAGTGAACAATGTGTGACCATAAACAAGCTCACTGTAAACAAAATCCATAAACATTTATGCTGGCAGATAATAAATTATGATGCAGCACAAATAACAGTGGCTAGATTTACTTGGCGACCCTTACAAGACTGAATTATTGGAAACTCAAAGGAAGCAAATGAGAAGCAAATGAACTGTTTCTGCACTCTGTTTATTTTCTGATACTCAGACAGTTTAGCATTATGCAGAAGATGTACTGATTGCAGGTTAACACACCTCAAAGGTTTCAAATTTACTGCGTAAAACTAATTGTTTTCCTTAACAATTTCTACATTTAAAAAGTGCAAGAAAGAAACAAAAATTGTGCCATTTGTGCAACGTTGCTTTCTACTGAAATAGTGTAACACAAAATTAGACATTTCTTTCACATTAGTTGCTCTACATTTTTAGTCATTCTACAAAATACGCTGTCTTTAAAACCAAAGGTATACGAAGACCATAAAATAACTTTATCCCCACTCCCCAAAATGTAGTAGAAAGTTCCCCTCATTTTAAGTATTTAAAAGTACAAACATCTTAGAAAACAACAACTGTACGAGCCGATGCTCGCGATTGTTACATAAAAAGGGTGAGCTTAGCTTTCTCATTAGAAGGGCAGCCATTCGGACAACGTGTAATAAGACTGTTTTTCTCCTTGTACAGGGAATGTTTTAACACACCACATCACTTTGATACAAACCGCAAACGTGCAAATATTCTGATTAGAAATGTTTACCTTATAAATGCTAGTATTAACCACAATTTCTTTAGGTTAAATAATAAGTGAAGGTACAGCATTAGGCAATTAGAGTAATTTTCATGTTGTCACTATATAAAATAAACAGTTTTTCATAAAATTGATCTATATAAACAGTTTTTCACTATCGTATACACAATAGCTTGTACACATGCACACAAAATGAATACAGCCATACATACAAATACTCACATGAAATCGCTACGCAATGTTTTGATGTTAGCCGGACAAACTAGAAGGATGAGGCGTCTCAATTCATCTACTTATATTACACCCTAAAAGTACGTACTGTTTTGGTTTGGGGAAAGTATATACATTTTAGTGTGTAGCAAAAAAGGTCTGGGACATACTAACACATAACAAAAGTGACCGTTGTTTTTAAAACAACATTGTAATCATTAACAATCACACACATCAAAACACAACTTATCACATTTAAACCCTCAGCTCACTGCTGGGAATTTCTTCATAATTTTTGTGTAGCACTTGCTATATAGTTTAATTCATAAATACAGGGATGAGTCACTTATTTGGTGTATTAAGTCAATATTGTGCCACCCTCTTGCAATGACTTGTGGGTAATATAACCCATTAGACTTTGCATTTATCTGCACTTCAAATCAACCAGGATTTTTTAAGCACACTCATTTCAACATATGAATTGGCACATACTAATTCCAATTTCAAATACTATTTAGGGTGGACAGCATGTGAGTTAGGACGCAGGGAGAGACTGACGTCACACACGTTTTCACGAACTTCTCACGAACTTCAACGCACACATCAATGACATCATCAGCCTGATCTTTAAACATCTTTCGCTGGGACAAACGCAGAAGAAGAGAAACGAGATATACGGTGAAGATAAAAAAGAGGTAGAGATAAAAGCGATGGCAAGGGAAAGGGTCTACTTGCCACTAAGACTATTTATCGATGAGGCCCGCCTCTTTAATCTTGGTGTAAAAGAATTTTTCCAGTAGGTTGGCACATTTGTAGTACTCGCTTTCCGGCGGGTTGTATTCTCGACAGTTGGTGAAAATCCTCTGCATGTCGGCCATGAATAGCTTCCGCGTCGTATAGTAACGACTCTTTAGCCGCTCGCTCATCGTCTTGAGATCTACATGGATAAACACACAACACTCAATACACAAAAATCAAACACAAAAGTTTTATTGTGTAATAGAACGATTCAAGCATCAATCAGTCAGTCAGTCAATCAGTCAGTTTTGTTGCGTCTCCAGATGCTACATAACTGCTTTCATGCAACTGCATTTTGAAAAAGTAGATTTTTTAATTGCATTCAAAATGGCGGACAGGAAGTAGCAGCAACTAGGACAAATTTGCTGTTGTAGAAGGAAGTTCTGTCTACACAACCTCGACAGATCCTCACATCTATAATTAGATGAGATTGAGTGTAAAGTTTATACATACCCATAGGAAAGCGAATGACTTGGTAATAACCAGGTGCCTCATTTTTCTTCACAGGTTCCATGAAGGGCCAGGCATTCTGATGTGACTACAAACCCAAACCGAATCATAATTCACATTAAGCGTTTCATGTTCACACACAGTATATTGGTTTTGAAACGTGAAGCGGTGCAGATATGGTTACCTTGACCTGCTGTAAAATGTTCTTTAAGGTACCATACAACTGGTCCGGATCCCTCAGCTCACTGCTGGGAAAGAACCGATGCACAAAGATGCACAAACTTTAATTTGTACAGCTACAACTGACTCCAGTATGAGCCTAGACATTTGTTTAGCTGTGGTGTGCAGATACACACAATTTACCTTTTTCCTAAAGGTGTCCAGCCTGTCTCACCTGTGACAAGAGAAAGAACTACAACGTCAACTCTGTGAGTAACCAAAACTTTATGTGTGACACAAAAACTAGTTAACTATTTTAAATATTTTATAGATCAATCAAATACATATAAATGAGACGTACGGATTCCTGGAATACTCTCAATGGCGATTTGACGAACTCCTTCCTTGAAACAGGACAAGCCAGGATAAACTTTACGAATCTGTGCTTGTTTGCGCTCAATCAGCTTCTTAATAATCTAAAGAGAAGTGAAATAAGAATAGAATTATGAACTGTAATATTAAGTAACACACGCTCTCTCTCACACACTCTCTCTCTCTCACACACACACGCTCACCTCTTTCTGTTTCTTTATGATGACAGAGAACTCAGTGTAGGGGATGCACGGATTAAGCTCACAGCCCATCAGAGTGGCCCCCTCGTAGTCTTTAATATAGCCAACATACTTGGACTTTGGCACTTTAATATCCTTGGAGAATCCCTGTTACAAAAAGCAATATAAGATAAGACCACTGTTGAACTCCTTAAAGTGCCAGTCCTCCACTAAACAGCCAATCAGAGCTGACCTGTTTTTTGAAGTAGCCAATGGCGTATTCATCAGCGTAGGTGAGGAAGTTGAGGATCTTGTGTTTGATGTGATACTCCTTCAGATGATTCATGAGGTGAGTTCCATAACCCTTAAAACCAATTATCAGGTGAAGCAAGTTGAGGCCAGGAACATGTGAGGAACAGGACTCAAGAACAGGGATTAGATATGGATTAGATACATACCTTGACCTGTTCGTTGGAGGTGACGGCACAGAACACTATCTCAGTGAAGCCCTGAGTTGGGAACATCCGAAAGCAGATTCCCCCAATAACACGTCCATCTTTAATGAGGGACAAGGTCTTGTGCTTCCTGTGTGAAGAGGAAGTGGACTGATGACAACGCTAAAGGGTTTTATCTTTTTCCTTTTTTAACTGGTGTGTAATGTTGCTGTTTGAGTATAAATAACATCTGCAAAGCCGCAACGCTCCAAGTTTACTTTAAAAGGGAGATTTTAAGGACAACAATAAATGGCTGAAAGAAACTACAGTTCTCTTCATGCTGGATAATTGCAAATGTGAAAATAATGCATTTTTGGTTCTCAAAACATCAAGACTTCAAAAGACATAATAATTTCCCTCTAAGCCAATGATTCAGAAGAAAACAAGCTTGAACATCCTTCAGAAAAGCATCAGCTTTGGTCAAAAGCTTCCAAATTCGACAAGATCCTACAAGCATTATGATTACAGGTCTTATGGTGATGGTAAGTTTAATGTGAAGTACTTTAATGTGTGACTAATAGCTTGTAACGTACGGGTCGAACACCAGGCGGGTGATGTACTCTTTAGGCATCCGTGGAAGCTGGTGAGAGAAGACGTTCTGCAGACCAACAAGCCACATCAGGATCTTCTTATTGGGTTTCTGGTTGAGGGAGTTTCCAATGACGTGGAACTCGATGACGCCGCGCCTCTCCTCCAATCGCGCGGCTTCATCACGCGCAGAGTGGGCGGAGAGAAGACTAGTCTGAAAGAGACCGAGACTCACTGGTCCAGCCTCTACATTCTGAGCTTGTGACACTCTTTCCACATCAGTGGCTACATTTCAGTGCTTGAGAGTTAAGACAACTAAACACTTGCTGTGGTGTGTGTGTAATTAAAACTGCAGGAGTATGATGTCAGATGTCTCACATAAGAGAAGCTCCAGGAAGTTTGTGTTTACCTCTGGTCCCAGCAT
>JBAJNP010007517.1:0-22398 GCA_036877545.1 Yasuhikotakia modesta | reverse complement strand
ACACACACACACCACAGGATATTTCTTTTTTCTGCTGTCTAGCCTAAAGGTAACTGTGGAGAAACTGAAAGACTGGGACTGAAGAACCAGGAAGGAGAAGAGAAAGAAAACATAAATGCAAGCAAAGATCTGCCCACAGCAGCTGCTCCATCATCCCCAGAGTCTGTTCAGTACGCAGCAGTGAGGAAGCCACTGAGGAAGACTTACTCGCTTCCAGAGTGCGCGTGTGGACCCGACACAGCGCCTCCTACTGCACAAGTGAGTAACTTCTGATAATGAAGATCACCTGATCTTTTCTCTGGCTAGAAAGCAAACGTCTATAACCACCTAGAAACCACTGCAAACACCCTGACAACACATAGCAACATGCTAAATACTCTCATAACACCTTAGTAACCGTACAGCAATACTGAGAAGCACACCGAACACAGAAACGTTGTTTACCGTTTCTGTTCCCAGACCCACTAACTATAACAGAACACAATGCATTTGTATTTCCCACTAGATCAGCTCTGATGTGAGGGTCACAGAAGATCAGACTCACCCTGTGGACGCCCCATACGCCCGAGTTAACAAACCTCCCAGAGCGCCGTCAGAAAATAACCCAAACGCCACGGCCCACTCTGACCTACAGGGGGCGACGCCGGCCTCCGTACCTGTGCCTAGTTCTGACCCAACAGCAGATCAGAAATACTGGAGACTGGAGCCGATGCACACCTATGAGGAGACAGTACACACACGCTCTCCACAGGAGGAGATCGACTGTTACGCCATGGGCTGGAGGAGGCAGAGGACGGGTGAAGTGGGTACGAGAGAAAAACAACAGACCTGATTTTCAGATTTGAACTTTTCATTTGAATTCATTGTTTGTTTTTTACCTGTGTGGCTTTTCTTCAGTGGAAATCTCGAAGAATCACCTGTACTCTGAGGTGAACATCAAAGGTGCTCAGGAGGGACCTTCTGTACCCAGATGCACCCCAAGCGTTCCTCAGAGACCTCCACCAAGACCTGCACACGCTCCGGTACCACCAGAGATTCATGACTGTTTATTTTGGTATTCAGTGTAAATGATATTTACAGTAAAGGATTTTTTCCCAGGCTGCTTCCCATCATTCAGAAGTTTCAAACAGCTCCACCTATGAACAGATTCCAGTAAGACCACCCAGCGCCAGACCGTCGCTGCCCCCACCCAAACGCTGAACTGGACCTCTTGTATTTCTTCATACAGTGTAATAAACAGAATAAACGCTCAGCTTTGAGTGAGCAGTAAGGAAACATTCTGCTTCAACTGTTCTTCAGGCTGTAAATATTTGTACAATTACAAAAGGGTTTTACCTTTTCTTTATATGTGTTTATTAAATGTTTATTTGTATACATTAAATCTTTAATCATTAAACACATATTTACTCAAACGTGTTAGTCTCTGAAATTCATATTGCTGACCACTGTGTTTTTTATAAGTGGATTATTAATCATTTTATTAGCATTCATCACACAATGATGGATGATGAACACAAGCATTAAATCAGTGATTCTGTCAGGAGTAAAAACACAAGTCATTATGTGTGACTTTATAAATACATCAACACAGCAGAGACCAACACAAAGTGAAGCACAAGAGAGTTTGTCTCTATAAAACCAGCTGTTTATTGTCACACACTGAAGGGCTGTACAGTTCATTTGGGAATCAGGCAATAATTTAAAGGTCAATCGATGTCACTGTTAATCTCTCCACATTATAACACACAGCCCCTCATACATCATTCCAACACCCTTTAACACAGATCACATTTGTCACCATCTTACCCCCAATATGGGTCATTTATAATTCAGGCACCACCCCAACCATGTGCCCTCAGACCCCTGATCTGTTTTCTGTTCATTGTTACAACATTTCAGTTCTTCTTGGTTTTGGGCGAGTCGTACTTTCTCTTGCTGGAGTACCACAGAAGAAGAGGAATGCCGATGGAGGGCAGCGTCATCACACCAAAAGCAGCCCAGTCCAGCTGTTACAGAGAGAGAGACACAATCATTATCTGATGATTCCCCTCCAATCACTGCTGGGAGACACTTACATAATGTGGAGAAAAGCGCCTGTCAAATTCTCTCTGGGCCAGAATTCCTCCCTGACCAGGAGCGCTTGTGTAACCAACCTAAGAGATGAATAAACAGAAACACTTTAAACTAATAGACAATTACACAGAGCTGAACAGCTGAACTTTTCGTTGTGTGTTAAGAGAACTAAACCGAAAGCAGTCTCAGGACTTAACTTACCACGACCTGCCCGCCCTCCTGTGTCAGATAACTGACGGAGGCGGAGGTGAAGTTGAAGTAACCGGCTTTCAGAGGCCGCAGAACCACCGTGTGAGAAACGTTACTGGCTCTGTGAGCAGCAGTTAAAGAACATGAGCTGTTGGTGCATCAGTAAACACAAAACTGATGATATTATATAATAACTGGTAACAGCAGATGCTGATTAAAAACTACAAGGTCCAGATTGATTGGTTGCTGAGCAGATGAGGTAACTGAGTGTTTGCTAGGACACAAACCCATAACCTTTGTGCTGCTATCACAACACTATAATAATTGAGCTGCAGGGCACTGTTATTAAGGTGGAGTGTTCCAGAAAGCGGGATAAAGGATACGGAGCGATGCGATCCCATTTAACATTCAGCATTCCTGACACAATGCCGAAGTCCTCCGGAGGAAAGGAGTCATCAGACAGCTCCACCTCCAGAGCAGCGCTACACACACAAACAAACCCGGCATGAGAATGAGTTCAGGAACTGTTTAGAGTGTGGCAGACAGACAGAGAGACAGAGAGAGGAGAGAGAGAGGAGAGAGAGAGCAGTACCTGGTTCCCACATTGTAGATGTTGTACTGGAGGGTAAGATCTCGGCCCTCTACAGCGTAACGGTTCAGCAGAGATTTGGAGGCCAGCAGACGAGCCCCTTCTTCTCCTGCCACCAGACCCACAGCAGCAATCAGAGCAAACACACACAGCGCCCTCATCTGTGGGGGACGAGACATTTCTGCAATATTCTACACACACACATAAAACAGTCATATATACAATAATATATATATATATACACAATAATACTGACTGGCTGGCTGCAAAACAGTGTGAAGATAATGATCAGTTTAACCAAACAGCACCACAGTTAAAAGTGTCTCACTACACACAAGTGCTGAAACAATATTATTTATTATTAATGATAATATCATATTAATGATGACAACCATTAATAATTGTCACTAATACTCAGTCAGGGCAAAAGGACCCTAAACATCATTTAAAAGCCTTTTAAAGCTTGAATATATTCAACAGCACATGAACACAAACACACAGTCCTGTAACTCAAACCTGTTACACGTATGTAACGCAGTAACACGAGAGATCAGCGTTACGTGTCTCTGCTGCTTAACAAACAAACCCTCGGCTGTTTTATTGCACGCATTCAAACGCCGAAGCGCTTCTTATGATTTTGTGCTTTAATAATAATAATAATAATAATAATTTTAACAGCCAGTTTTACCTTCAGCCGCAGGTTTCAAACCTCCACTCCGGAAGACAGCAGCGCGCATGCGCAGATGGTGTGGCGTGACGTGTCCTGCGCGCATGCGCGTGACGTGAATCTCACAGCGCCTCCTGCAGCCGCGGCGCAGATCAGCAAATGATGATGATGATGATGATGATGATGATGATGATGATGATGATGATGATGATGATGATGATGATGAAGAAGAAGAAGGCGGCAGCGTGGCGTGGCGGCTCGTTGGTCTAGGGGTATGATTCTCGCTTAGGGTGCGAGAGGTCCCGGGTTCAAATCCCGGACGAGCCCGTCTTTTACCGTATTATTAAAGCAGATGTATTGATAACAACACAATACATGAACATATAAAGATTAAAACACTGATTCATGTTAGATGTCATTAGCTGAAGGAATTATGTAGCCATCACAAAACTTCAGCTATTTCCTCTTATTACTGAGATTTAAGAGGTTTAACATCAGCAGATGTAACTATAGTTCAGTGGAGCTGTAGACTGTGACCATTTTAAACACAGAAAATCTCTATTTTCTATCTGGTGTGAATCTGATGTTTGTGGTGAATGAGACTCGACTTTAAAACACAACAACACGTCTGGTGCTTCATCACCTGTTTTAATAGAGACAAGAGTATAAATCTAAAGTTTAAAGGAAAGAAACATTATACATTTAAAAATAAAGTTAAAATATATTAAACATTAGGTCAATTTATGGAAACAGACTAAAAATCAAGTTAAAAAATCATTGCAATTATGAGAGATAACAGCAAGTAATAGTTATATATTTAGAAGTGTGAGGAGAGATTCAGTGCTGGTTTGAATAGTTTCTAGTGTTGTGAGAGCAGGAGAAACAGACTGGCCAACAGCAGCAGACACACAGATGCTGAGGAGACAGACGGACTGGAGTCAAAGATGCTTAGAAAGTCACAGTCTGTGGTTTGATCCACTGGGGCCGGAGTCGGAACGGCTCTGACCGTGAAGGGTCTGGACTCAGAGTTCCACTGGCTCAGACTGAATACCAGCTTCATGTTCACACCTGCAGACAAGAACCAATGATCACCAAAACATCTCGCCATCTCCACAACCTTCAGGGTTTATTTAGTATGAACGGTAACATGTTTGTATAGTGTATGATTTAAGTGATGCGTGTGGTTTAAACACAATGACATGTACTGATGTACTGATGCTGAACGTAATGAATGGAGTCACCAGTGCGTAAGATGCTCAGGTCAGTGTAATTTGCCCAGCAGCCGCTGAAGAAGATGCTTGTGTTTCCAGAAAGTCCCTGTATTTGATTCCCATTCTCATCTCTGAGTTCAGCTAAGATGGTTAAACTGGTCACACCCACAGACACACAGTTACCCTGGAGACACCAGAAAACACATTTAATATTTACTTAAATAAAGTTTGCATTAAATACTGTATACTTAAAAGTCCTGTCTGTTAGGTAACTACAGTTGCTTTTCAAAAACCCTGAGGAGCAGATGATTGTGTCTCACCTCTGCATCCACAGCCATGATGTTGGGCTGCACACTAAGGGGTCCAGGGTACAATGCAGCCCCCGGCTCCACCACGATTACCAGAGACGACACTGTCCTGACAGATTCAGCCTGCTGGTCCTCACGAGTCACTTCCTGATTGGCCACCTGAGATAATGTGATTTAATATTACTGTATTAAACATCACAGGTCGAATAATGTGATTTAATATTACTGTACTAAACATTACATTGTATTTTGATAATACTGGATCTGAACAACAATAAACTAAATCTCCAGTGTTTAAGTCGTCTTTTGATTCAATTCTCTGGCTTGCCATTAGTGTAGGTTCAGTTACTGAAATGAGCTGATGTCTGGAGCGCTGTGTGTTTACATATCAAACCAAACCCTTCATTAGAGCATTAGGAGCTTCACGTCTCATTTATTGGGTTTATAATGAGAGTAAGATCTGACCTCGTTCCAGGTCGGGTCACTGGAAGAGGGCGGAGGAGGAATCATGTCCAGTGACGACACGTTGAAGCCAATGGACTGACTCAGATTGCCTGAGATTGCAGCACGACCCAGTTCATCAGCAATGTTCTTCAGAACCACAAACTGCTGCTCGTCCTCCACTACAAATGTTTCGGCCATTATAGTTATTTAACAATTAAATGAATGCTTACATCAAGTCACTAATGGCAGCTTTAACTGATATTGACCCACCAGTGGTACTGTTTGTGCTGCTGGTACTGTTGGTGCTGCTTGTACTGTTTGTGCTGCTGGTACTGTTGGTGCTGATGGTCTGGACGGGTGGTTGGCTGATCTCAATCTCCACCGTCAGTCCAGTGGCCCGACGTCTCCGTGCGCTGCTGCCCTCCCGCACGATCTTGGTGATTCGGATCATACCTGGCGGAACTTTGAGGAATGCAGCCAGATTTCTGACCAGATTGGGTCCGAAAAACTCAGCTTCAGTCATGGTCGGGAGGTTAAAGGCCACGAAAAGAACCGGTGAGGTGCGAATTTGGACCGGCTCTGAGCCACGGAGAACTACATACAACATATTGTAGTCTGGGTCAAAGAAGTTGGAACCATGACTAGAGTTAAAACTGGGAAGATATTGTCCTACAGAGAGTAGAGAGAAAAACAGAGGATTAAGTCAGAAATACTGAGATGTAAATTTGTGCAAAATATTATCCCACAAGCTTAAAGGTTTCATATAGTATCTAGTGTGTTAATGTGAGCGTCCTACAGTGATGTTACCATGTCAATGTCACACGTTTGACTAGTGATATAAAAACTGTACAGAATCCTAAATGTTATTTCATTTTACCCCATAACGTTTCTACATTTGAATATTTTTATAATCCTAAAACGTTCAAATAAAAACAGTGTGGTCATCTGGCCAGCAGTCATCTGTATTAAACTGTACCTGGATATGTAGGTGCAAGCGGTGTGTAATCAGTGTTTCCTGCATTCCACTGAGCGTTTGTTGGACCAACAAAATTGTTGTTAACATACACATCTAACCGCTGAGGATTGGAGTAAAACACAGCCACGCGAACAGCCTGTGGAGACAGAAGTCTAGCGTTGAGCGCAGAGGTTCAGAGGTTGACGCAATGTTTTGAACATTTCATGTTGTCATTTAGATATTGAGGGTGCTGCAGCATCTATACATGACTAACCTCTGTAGCTTTAGCGTTCAGCATCATAAGTCTCAGTTTCTGAGGGGTCGTGCTGGTGAAATAAATGTCAAAGTTCTTATTGGTGGCCACAATGCTGTGGAAGAGAGAGATTCTCTTCTGACAGGTGTAGCCGGCGCACCAGCCGTGGTCCTGCGGGCCTGTAACAAACGTAAGAACTTTTAACTTCTGTAGAATCACACAATTATCACAGACAATGTGTCTGACAGTACAGCTGCTCATACCATTCAGCAGATCTACGTATGTGTCTCCCAGCACGGCCACAGGTGACAGACGCCTCGTCTCTGTATCTGCATCCAGACTTTCAATCACCAGCATCTGATAATTGAGTCCAAAGCACTTGTAGCTCTGCCAGGTGTTCATGTATGTGCAGGACTGTCTTATCACACCTGCACACACACAAACACCACACGCACACACACACACCCCAATACTTGTCAGATCCACTGTTAGTTACAAACACCAGCGTCAGTAAGGCAGAGCTTTCAGATGTACCTTTGTTAGGAGCGATCTGATTCACAGGAATGCGGCTGCCGTTGAGGGACGTCAGCATGACTTTGGGAATGCGGTAATCTCCCAGTCCGTGTCGCGGGTCTCCGTTCCACTCATACTCGGAATACGGAACAATGGCACCTACAGCTCCCAGTAAACTTCCATCCAGATCCTTCAGCAGAGTTTTCTTCTTAGCATCACAGTCCATGTCCACACAGTCTGACGGGTTCACCTTACTGCAGTAACAGCACACATACAGTCACCTCACACTGACATCACATTACATCACAACCTCTGTACGCTCATCTCTGTTTGAAAAATTAAACTGCAAGCCACTTAAACGTGTTTTAGTTTGGGACTAGACTTAAATCTGCACAGTGAAACTGGGATAAATCATGTGTAACACTGATCTGTCATGTTTTCATGGACTGATTTCTGTTCATTAACCAAAGAACATTGTACAGTACATTAACAACCATTGTGTTTAACACATCTGAGCTCCAAACAGATCTTCACATGAGCGCTGCTCAATCAAACTCTTTCACCAAGAGAGCGGCTTCAGTTACCCCAGATCAGGGCTATGAATGAAGGCCAGAGAATCTTCTGTGCTGTTGATCTTTGTGATTCTCTCCACACTGATTGGATGTTGCAGGTCTTCATTTTGTGGGTTACTCATGAACATGTAATTCCTCTCCGTGGAGCAGACATTCCTAAAGCCAACAAATGTTGTGTCTGAGGACATGAACAGACATGTGTCAGTTTTAGGGGCTTTTTTAGTGAATTTCATGTTTTGTGAGAGAAAGCTCACCGGTGACCATCAGGGAACCAGCTATGGCATTATAGCTCATGATTCCACAGTGAGGTTTCATTGGTGCACTATTGGGTTGGGATTCAAACGTCGGCCAGCAAATTCCTGATCTGCCCCCTGAAAACACATCAGTATTAATAGTCAAACCTATTCCTACTCTCATATATTTTTTTCACATCTCTGAAAGTGTGAGTCTGTCTCTGTTTCCTGGCTCTGTGTCGTGTGAGCTGTGTGTTGTGTCATATGAGAGGTGTGTGTCGTACCTTTGAGGGGGCGTGGAGCTCTGTGTACCTCACTGAGAGACACATACGTCTCAGTTGTTGCCAGTTTGTCCAAACAATTAAAATCAGGGCTGCTGCCCACAATCAGAGCCCCCTGCAGAAAAGCAGGAAACTCATTCAACATTCTCACCCATAGAGTTTACAGTGGTTGTACAGATTGTTTGTAAAGGAGTGACACTCACCTGTATGAGGACGGTTTTATCGGCGTACACGTGGCTGATGGAGGGGGGGCTGTAGATTAATGGCATTATGCCCATTCCATTATCAACCAGAGTCACGTTAGAGATGAACACACTCATGGACACCTGAGGTCAGAGAAAACACTCTCCTCAGAAAACTACACAACACTCACAAGAGTAAAGTACTGCATATGAATAATATAATAATAATAATTACTTCTTAAAAAGATTTCATTTCAAAATATTCTGAAGTATGTTAGAAACCAAACAACAGTGCCACCATTGAATTCCATTGCATGAACACAAAACCACTGAAACATTTCTCAACATGTCATGAGGGTGTTTATATGATGGAAACATTTTCATTTTGGAGTGAACTGTCACTTTAAAAAGTTTTCTCTTGGTATAAAACACTTGGTTTTATAGTTCATTGACTGATTAAAAAAGTTTGTGGTTTATCATACTTGAAAGTAAATGCCATAATCAAAACTTTTCCAGATAGTGAAACCCTGGATTTGAGAACAACCAGCCAGTCCATCATTATTCATGTAGATTCCATACAGACCACCGTGAGCCTCATTCCGACTCCACTGAGCCACCAAACGAGGAGATCCTATGGACAGATTGTGGAAAAGCAGTAAATGAAGATATGTCATCTTTTCACTTCATCGTTATGTCTGGTTTACATAAACGTAATCTGTTAAAGCGTCTCAGTCAAACCTGGACACGGTTCTCCATCGATTCGGAACCCCACGCGCTCATAACCTGCAACAATATTGTCCTGGAGAACCACGTTGGTTGCTTCATTCACCTGAAACATGAGGAGAAACATCTGCTGTAGTTAAGATGTGGTTAACTAAGGTTTAATAACCTGGTTCATTATATAAATATCAAAGTACTTTAGAGCTACAATCTGTAACCTTTGCCTCTCAGTCGCCATCTCTATTGTGAAATTAAGTCTTAAAGGTAAGTTTGTAAGTTTTGTGCTAAACACTGATCTATCATGTATTAACTCAAACTGATATTTGCATGTTTTAGACAGTTACAGATCACAGCTTTGAGATCATTTGTATGTTTATAGGAAACAGCACCTCAATGGCTGCATTCCACTCAGTGTTCAGACTCTCAGCCGCTCCGTTATACGACCCCGGCCACAGCGTCAGTGTCACCAGGTTTCTCCGAACAGTGCAGTTATCACCCCATATTCTGATTCCTTATTAAACATGGCAGGATAGAAAATCAGTAAATGCCATCAGCATACAGTTACATTACTGTGATTCTGCATTAACACAGTCAACACCTTCTCCAACTGTGTGATGAATCACATTGTCATCAACACTCAGTCCATCTGTTCCGAACACCCCCACAGCAGGAGCAAAGCCCTCGTAGAAGGAGCATCCCTTCAGGTAGGACTCATTAAGCACCTGTAGGAACAACACAACGTGCTTTCAGTGGCTTTACTGCAGAGCTGAACATCTGCGCTGGGTCAGCAGAACAGCCATCAGGCAGAACAATCCACATCTCTCACATTTCCCAGGTTTATGAACGCCAGAGAGTAGCGCGGGTCCGACGGGTCGTTCCATCCCTCCTGTCCTGTGTGGTAGAACTCCACGTTTCTGATCTGGGCTTTTCCTGTGACCCAAACATCAGAAAAATCACAGATCAGCGTAAGACACTGTAGAAATGTGATTTTATGTAAGTTCATTCATTTGTGGCTCATTGTCCGCCCGACTCAACCTCCCCGTCTATTATTTTTATGACATTTGGTTTAAGGTTTATACCTCTGTAAGTAATTCCTGCTTTGGAAAAGGTTCCCACCAGAACTCTGGCTCCGTATGACTGTGTGTTCATGGCTGGATACTCCTGCCCAACAATCTTGATGTTTCTGCTCAGGAGAGCCACGTTCCCTGTCAGCTGATAGCTTCTAGAAGATCCGGGTACAGTGTAGTTTTGTGCTACACCACCACAGACATATTATGTGTTAAATAATGCCTTTAAATTGTACAAATATTCACAATTTATAATGATGCTTGTTTGAAATATTATAATGTATTATAAATATATTTGGCAGATTTTATTTAAGATCTGAGTGCTTTAACTACAAAAGTGAGACCATTTTACCATCAAAGGAATTTATGATATTTATAAAATTCACTTCACCAATTTACTAACATGTTGCATAAAATGAACTATAATGAACACAGGGCAGAGTTTAATTAACACAGGGTTGCACAGCTATTTGTGTCAAGTAGTTAATAAATATGCAGTGTAGTTTAGTAAGCTTTCATTGATAAGGTTTAGAAACCGCTGATCTAACAGACTAACCCGTGTGTGTGTATGATAAGGGCTGGTCCAGGATCAGTGTGCGTCCATAATCTGAGACTGCAGTTATGGTGCGGATTTCAGTCTGCCATGGGTCATAACTGGTGGTGGACAGCAGAATCTTATCCCCGGCCTGAACGCAAGACAGTCAACACAACAGTCAACACAACAGTCAACACAACAGTCAACATGTGTTCTTGTGACAAAGAGCCGGTCTGTTATTAAAAAGCTTCTGACCTTCCAGTCGACAGCATCCACCAGAGAGAGAGTTCTGTTCCCTGCCTGAACCGTCTGAGCCAGTTTAGTGTGATACACGTTGTGTGGTAAGCCATACAGATCAAGAGACCCAAACACACCTGAAACAGCAGCAGTTCACCAGTTCTTTAACACTAACCAATTAAAAGAAGAACATATCTGAGGTTTGAACAAGATGAGCTGTCCGTCAAATGCTCTTACCCAGAACTTTGGAGCCCTGGTTTATTCCAGGCAGCAGCCAGTCAGGTGTGAGATGGTTTCCTCTCAAGATGATCTGGAGGTCACCTCTGAAAGGTTCATCTGCCCACCCAGCAATGAGACGCCCGCCCTGATTCAGCACACATACACAAACACATGCTCAAATCTCTCTTAAAACACTAGTGAAGAACAGAAAACACTCTGTATGGTGCGCCGTTGGTCCAGATGTTGCTATACTGTTACCTGAATGGAGATGTATGTGGCGTTCAGAACGATGTTGTTATATTGAGAAGCAGTGAGGCCGGAGCTGCTGGAATTTGTGTCTGGAATCTCCAGAACTCCAGTTACTGTCAGCTTGTTTAGGGAAGGAATTACAACATCCACAACCAGCCACTTCCCTTCAGACAGACACATTTACATCTGTGAGAACATCACTCCTACATTTGCTTAACATCTACATATAACTGCAGTTATACGGCAGTCTGTTCAGTCCTCTGCGGACCAATCAGATCAGCACGTTTGGTTTTTCACAGGATGTGTGGAATAAGATTTGCTTACCTGATGGAATGACAACATCAGAGCCAGTCTGAGGAACAGTGAAGTTGTTCTCTGGACTTGACCTCCAAAACGATGTATTTGACCAGAATCTGAATCAAACAAATGTCAGGAACACAAAGTCAAGCAACAGATTATATGGTAACAGCCAGTGGTCAACAGCCAATCATGTGGTCATATTTAAATAAGGTGTGCGCTCATACATGAAGTTTGCAGGTCTGCGGCCGGGCAGAGGGGCCAGCGTGGCCGGCGGAGGTGCTGTCGGTGTGATGCAGTTTGGATAGTAACACTGATACACATTGAAGGACACGTATCTGTCTAGAAGCGCCCGGTCCACACTGTTCCTCCTCCTCCGGCTAACAGCTCGATCTCTTCCAGACACTAGAATTAAACAAACATCCTGCAGTGTCTGTATGAATCACTGAACATTGTGTTGATATATGAAGGCAACGCTCTGAGATGTTTGGGGTGAAGAGGCGAGGAGTTTTACCCATGTAAAAGAGGCTCTTTGAGGATTGGTTGAAGTACCAGTCTCCATTTACATTCACTGTCTGGTTTAGCGGCTGAGAGGAGCCATTTCTCATGTCTATGATTTGGAACCGGTCAGGAGTTTGAGTCAAGTTGTGATTCAGAATAACATAATTCTCTGGCTGTCGGGACAGAAAACAGAACGGGATTGTTAAATGATTTTAAAAAACAACTAGAGGAATAAAAAATAAATTAATTATTCATAATTTACTTGTGTCATGCAGCTGGGTTTGGAACAATGTTATTGTTTTTGTAAACCATTTCTTAATAAATGAAAGGTTAAATATTGAGTAGTGTGCACACTTCACCTTAAAGCCATAGATCACACCGCTGTAGGAGATGTTGGTGATTTGGGAACCGCGCTCAAAGTACCAGTTGTAGGTTTGTCCTGTCGGCAACAATGCCATCCATCCATTGGCGTGGGTCACAAGCTTGTCCAGGAAAGGCAACACACACGACCCTGAAAGAGATTTATGAGCACAAACACATCTGACAATCGCACACATCTCTCCTCAATAAAAGAACATATTTTCTTCACCCTACCGAAGGAGTTGGTGAGAATCACACTATTAGCCCACAGTGAGGACGGCTGGGCGTTGTTGAAAACCAGGCGGTGGAAGTTAGTGGTGTTGTCACATATTGCTCCAGAAACGCCGACACTCCAGTCTGGCGCCAGAGAGCAGTGACCGGGGTCCAGCAGGTTACTCATTGGGACCACCTTGGAGTTAACGTTCCCTTCATTTAAACAACAAGAGTTAGTTGTTGACGCTTGTTTGGCAGATCTGTCTGTTTTTTGCACACTTCTCTGATAAAGTAAATACACCAGTTTATAATAATAATACTTCTGTTTATCAGAACTACATACATTTACTGTTCTGACTTCTTATAGTTCATCCCAGCGCTAAATGACTTTACCGTTACTGTGTTTGTTGCTGAAAGGACATGCAGGGTTTATACCTGTCAGAGATCCGTCCACATCCACAAGAGCCACTTCATGCTCCCATCTGAACCGAGCCTTGTTGGGGGACTGATGGAACTGGATCCCACTGAACCTGGCGCTCCACCCTCCACAGCGGAAGGAGCAGGTACCGGTGATCGCTGCCACACCGACAGCTGCGCACGCCGCACGGTTGAAGCTCACAAACCTGGTGTTAATGACACTCATGCCATCATCCAGAGGCAGAACAACACCATGAGCGGTGCAGTAGTCCGTTCCCAGGCCCAGCTCATCTACGTGACCCACTATGGTGCTGTTGACCACGGCTGCACCTCCTTCCAGCCCCCATCCGCTGACGTAGTTCCGTAAGATCCTCTTGGCCTCCACTCCTGCCTTCTCATTATTGACCATCAGGAACTCGCTGAACTGCACAGCGCCCACATTGACCCACTCGGCGCCTTTCTCGTTGTTCCAGGAAGTCAGGCGGCGGAAGACGGCAGGCACAGGCCGCGAGGAGTAGCAGTAACCATTCTGCATAGGGAAAAACTCCTGGAAGATCCACAATCCAAACCAGCCCTGAGAATGCGCCGAGTTGTTGAAGAACTGTCCGAGTGGAACTCTCTTCTGGCAGATGTTGACGTCATACGACGGGCCGTCGGGGTGGTCGTGCATGCGGTACCAGAAACCGAAGTGCGTCCCTCCAGCAGCAGCATTGTGTCTGATGATGTTGTTCGGGTTGGTGACCCAGTACGCAGCTGGAGTCACATCATCGTTTAGCAAACTTGTGCTCTGTTTTACAAATACCGCCAAATTGTACTGCAAGATGTTTCCGGTTTCTATGCCGTCTTCGATGAAGAAAGCTCCGCCCTTAATGTCATAGATGACATTGCGCTCCACCAGCAGGTTGTGGGTGTTGTGGATGGTCACGGCTCGGTTGTAGGATTGATGGATGGCACATCCTCTCACGTACGACTTGTACTGAACGTCACCCATCAGATGCCAGTGGATCGGGTAGCGCCCCAGACGGAACGCCTGCCCAGCGTGAAAGACCTGAAGGAGGAAAGACAGTGATGAAAATAAAGCTATGATTGAAATATAACACTCAGCTAAACATCTTTAAGGTTTTGTGTTTGGCTGTTATAACGGTCTCAGAGACACTGAATCTAAAGAGAGACATTTATTTTTTTTTACTGTCATTTATCAAGCCGTTACCTCAACATATTCTATTCTGCCAATGGCCAAGTTTCGGTTTGGTTGTGGAGCATGAAACATGATGCAGCCACCAAACTCATCGCTTCCTACTTCTTCTCCAAACCGCCCCTGGAAACATGTCTGGGTTGCAAACTCCCCTGTAAGAAATGACACAAACTAAGCAAATATCTCATTGTTTTAGCCAGAGCGTCAAACATTCACCGTTACATTTCATTACCCTCTCAGTTTAACCAACAAACCTGTGTCGAATCCAGCAGGACAGGCTGCAATCTTATCATTCCACTCCACGTTGTTGGATCCACGGATGACAATGTTTCTGGTAAGAAGACCAACCTCTGCTCTCGCCTCAAAAACGGTTCCATCAGGCAGCGTGACGGACACACCCAGATGAGTGTATGTCAGAGGTTCGGTCAGCGTGAGGGTCCTGCCATCATCTGAAACTGAAGCAATTGTCCTCTTCTCGTTCTCCCTCTGACTGTGTCTGTGGACATTCATGTTACATTTATCCACATTTCACAGCATGTTTCTTCAAACCCATTCAACAAATCAAAGCCGTGACAGTTTTGGTGGTACCTGTGTCCTGTGGAGGCGATGACGATTTCATCTGCAGTCTTCCAGCTGACAGGGTCCACCAGCGTCAGGGTGCTGGAGCCGTTTTGTGCTGTCTGGGAAAGTCGAGTCCATGTTACAGGCACTGGAATTCCTGGAGAAACAGGATTATAACTGAATGATGAACAAAGCATCTCACTGCAGGGGCCGATGACACACTGTGGTGTCTGTAACAAGTAATTTAGCACCTCTGTGAGCCTTTACCTCAGTGAAGCTTTGGGCTGTAATGCAGGTCAGTTCTGTGTGTCAACATGACATCACTCCACAACAAAATGTGGCTCTTATTTTTTAATTGAATGGTTAAAAAATGATTTTGTCAAAAAATGTATATGAAACACGGAAGATATTCTGTGAAATGTGTTTGTGTGTGTGTATGTATGTGTGTATGTGTATATTTGTGTGTATATTTGTGTGTGTATGTGTGTGTTTGGCTGAACGCTGCACTGAACACTCATACCATGCAGGTCCAACACTCCCTCTCTGACTGCCAGGGTTTTGGCTCCGTAGACGGGAAGCTCTTTGGAGCGCAGGTGTCCGTGGAGCGTGATGATGGCTTTGTGCTGGAAGGGCTGCAGCTCTGTTCCAATCTGCAGAGCTCCACCATCAGTGATCAGAATGTTCTCCGCCTGCAGCTCAATGTCTGCCTCATCAAAGACCAGCTTCCCGCCTGACAGAACATTCACACAGACATCAGTGAGCACTGCTGAAGATCATTTCATGCTTCAGTTTTAGTAGAGTTATCTAATTAACTTTTACAACACTGTTATTTAAACACACAGTTGCTCTACACAGTTTAGCTCTTTAAGATGATGCAGGGATTCAGGAACACAGCCTGTGTGTTTGATTAGAGTGACTCACATTCAGTCTCTGTGAGGTAAATGCACCATGTCTTTATTTTTTGAAGGTACCGTTGGTCTGAAGATACCTTGGATGAGGAGCATCTTCAGCACAGGGGTGCTGGTGTCCAGCAGGATGGTCTGACCAGCAGTGATTACTGCAAACGAGCCCGCCTCAGGAGGAGAGAGACCACCCCACGTGTAGGGAGATGACCAGACGTCAATGTAGAAGAAATCGGCTCGGTCCTGAGGAGAAACATCTCTAGCTGAGGACGTAACTCTTCACTAACAGCTTTATGTTTTAAAGATTTATGCATTACAATGAGAACTAGATAAAGATTTGTTAGCTTAGTTTTATGCAGTTAGTTTTGGTGAGTTTGGGTGAAAAATTCTATGGTTGAATTCTATGGTTTTATCCAGGTATTGTGAAACGTCTTGGTTAGTTTTTTCTCTGTCTTGTACCATCCTGGCGATTCCTCGGTTTCCTATCAGCACTCGCACTTTAGTTTCCTGAGATTTTGGCTGATCGTTGGTCACACAGATAATCTGCGTCTCATTGGCTGCTTGGACGTCACAGACAGATCCTGCAATCGTCACAGAAACTTCACTGGCGTTTGCACTGCAAGCAAGACGAGAAAATTATTTTTACTTTTGCAGGAGCAAATATGCAGGTATTTTGGTGAGATTTCATCACAGGTTGTGTGTGTGTAACACAATCTTGACTGTTGTGCACCTGAAAGCTGATCCAGTGATAGTGAGTCTTGTGCCTCCGGCGGTTCCGCCCCGACGAGGAGTGACGTCACTGATCAGCGGTGTTAGAGAGTTTCTGTAGGTGTAACCGTTTGTCAGGTTGACTCTATCAGCCGCATTCATCACCGTGACAACACAGATCTGCTCTGTTTGACTTCCTGCACACAGACAGATGTCCTTATCCCTCGAATCATCTGTGACGTTCTCTCAGTTAGAACATTTCACTTCTTCAAATGGCCTTTTGCCATTCCTGCCATACTTGTCTTTTCACACCAAATCATGGTACATATTTTCAAGGAAAATAACACATACCATTGTTGTATGGGACCTCACAGTACAGTCGGGTGGATGATGAAGTCTGTGGGTTCACGGTACACTCTCTGTTACAGATGAGAACTCTTGTGGAATTTGGGTCGAACCCAGAGCCTTGAATGTTAATAACAGCTCCTCCAGCGTAGCTTCCTAAAACGAACAGAACAAGGGGTGTAAATGTGATAAATGTGTGTTGTATAATTTTTGTTACTGTATATACAAATAAGGAATTAACGGAGGTGGATTTTACATAGCAGCCCTACATGTTATGAAGAACTAAACAACACTGTACAGAACTAAAGAAAACCGCAGAAGTTTGATATCGTTTTGATGATTCTGATGTTTAGATTCTGACAGAGCAGAGAAAGAGTTTTTATGACCTTCATTAGGCGTGATGTCTGACAGCAGCAGCTCATAGCTGAAGAACGAGCGGGTGAGGGCATCTCCCTTCACCTGATGGTAGAACATCACAGGGAACGTTCCTCCAGTGTGTTCTCCAACCGCACACAGCAGCTGTGTGTCTGTGATGGATGTCACGTTACAACTGACACCAGCGATCTGTACTGACACGAGCGCTGCGTCTGTGCCAAAGCCTGAGCCAGACACAGTGACCTCAGTTCCTGCGTGACCTGTGAGAAAAGATTGGAAGCAAACGTCATTTTCTGCAGTTTTAGGTTTCAAACAGAGAAGAGGCAGAGATTGCAGCTCACCTGTTGCAGGACTCACTGAGGTGATGTTGGGAGTTTGATCAATGGAGTAGTTGAAACTTGGCTTTGGATATGCAACACTAAACACCCAAATATCCACCTGCACCTGTCCCGCTGCGTGAGGTGGAGTCACGCATTTCACCCGCTCTGGGGTCACTTCCAAAATCTGGCAGGGGAGGTTACCTAGCAACACAGTGGTATTTCCCTCCACAAAACCATTTCCTGTGATCAGGAGTGGCGTTCCACCAGCGATGCTACCAGATGTGGGCTGGATGGCAGCCTGCGGCGTGCTGGTGAGTGTGACGATCCCTGTGGCGAGACCTTTGCTCATGACCACAACATGTAGAGCATGTGTACCCGCGGGCAGAGCACCAACCAGAAGTGTGATGTTGTTATCTGTGACCTCAGAGACTTCCAACATGATGTTGCCTGCAAATACCCTCAGATCATCTTTATTATTCCCAAAGCCACTGCCGGTGACCAGTGCAGGGGTGGAGTTTCCAGTGACAGCATCAGGAAACACACTGGAAACCACAGGGGCGACAGACTCTGAATAATTAAACATGCAGTTAGAACTGCAGGAGGAGGAGAGGGCATTAACATAAACCACAACGTTTCCCGCGCGGACCGGAGACGGCGAGGTGTCGCACACCACGTCAGTGTAGTTCACAGACACCACCGTACAGGGGACGTTTGCAACCATAACTGATGCGTTCACAAAACCAGAACCAGAGATGAAGAGTCGCGTGCGGCCGGTCAAACTGCCCACAGAGGGAGAGACGGAGTCAACCACAGGCACAAGCGCAAATCTGCGCTGGTGCTCTTTCAGCATTGTCATCATGGCCGTTCCCAGGTTGTTGACCCTGACGGTCACGGGCAGCAGCGTTCCCACCACGGCACCACTGCCAGGGCTGAGTTTACAGCTCATCTCAGTGTTGGAGCTGTTGATGACATCACACGGGTGACCCCCAACCCTGACCTAAGACAAACACAAAACAACACAAAACACAACTCATTTAGGTTTTCATTCTGCAAGGCAAAGAGACCCTTTTTAATCTCAAACATCCCCCATGAGGCAAGCTGTTACGTCACGACTTGACCTCTGAACGTTACCTCATTCGCACAGGAAATGTTGCTGAAGCCAGACCCCTGGATGGTGATGATGTCATGGGTGGTGCCGTGGTCAGGAGTGATGCGTTCCACAGCTGGACTGGCACAGGAAAGAAAACTAAAGAACGGACGGTCAGAAGTCCCATTAAGTTCCACTGGATGACAGTCTGAAGCGGCTGCACACTGAGAGGAGTTCATCTGCCCTGAGGCTGTGGATGAGGAAACTGAATGAAGATTGTTTCCTCACCAAACCACAACTCACAACTGCTGTCATGTTTTCTGTGGTACAATTCTTTCTCAATCGAAGAACTACTGTTTAAATCTCTCAACCCTTGACCATCACAGTAAACCTGACTCAACCAAGTTGTGGTGTGTGTTTGGGGCGGGGCTATCTGTTTGTCCAACCAATGGAAGATGGCAAGTTGTTCAAACATTTCTGGAAACTATTTTTATGCACATTGTTGTGATGAGCATACATACATTTTTGCCTGAAATAAAAGTTGTTGTACCTAAACTGACAGAGGCCTGTACTCCAGCCACAGACAGCCGCAGCTCAGCTGATGCGTCCGGCAGCGGCGTGACGGTCACGGCGCCCTGCAGTCTCTTCTGGTTACTGGAGTCAATGAAACCACTGCTGTAGTAATAAACTCCAGGTGACGTGAAACGATATGAGAAAAACCCTTAAAGCCAAAACACAAAGAGCAGCAGGGTCAGTTTTTTTCCTCTTCAAACAAACTGTCACTCTGTCAGCAGTTCCTATTGTTTTTTTTTCTCTACCAGAAAACAGCTTTAGTTTACTGCAAAAGGTATTTGAAAAATGACATAATAGTTCCTTATATTGCATAACATTGTATAGCACATTGTTTTCAGTGCTGTGACTGGCAAGCTGGTGTGTAATTATGTTCTTTAGGGAGCAGACAGTTTGAGTTTGTTTAACACTTGTGTTGTGTTGACCAGCTAAGCTTAATTAGGAGTTTAAGTAATAAATGAACACTCGGTTTGTGAAGCCAGTGCTGATGCAGTTTTTGTACCTCTGGCAGTTTTGACGTTCCCATTGCTGAAGGCCATGTCATCAGGATCTGTGCCGCTGGGGCTGGACACACTGAACACCCTGTAGCCCAGATCAGACATAAAAGCTGGAGCCTCCCAGCTCCACATCACCGTGTCTCCCACCGAAACCATCAGCGCTGAGGGGCTCCAGGCAAAGCCCTGACCGTACACTGAACACACACACACACACACACACAACAGAATTAACACTACACACACACAATACAATTAACTCTACACACAACAGAATTAACACTACACACACAATACAATTAACTCTACATACATACATACATAAACCTGCAATCACAATATTTTATTTTATGACAATGCAACAAAAATATAATTCATAAATTAAACAAATGACACTTTCTTATCTATCTTTATCTATCAGACACTGGAAAGTCCAGTTATTAACTGCCATTATCTGTGACATGAGACAGTTCCTGACAGCCATTGTGTGACTGTGATGTGTTCAGACCACATACGTGACAGAGATATACAGATATTACCTGTGTGAACTCCCTGGTTCGTCACACGGTATGTTTTCTCTGTAGGCTGAGTTACACACATCAGTTCTCTGTCTGACGCATCAGTTACTTGACATTGTGTGTCACCTGTGAGAAACACAATCTCACAATCAGAACAACAAAATTACAGACGTTTTATTAAGTATAAATGTGCCCTTTCAAAGAACAATATATTCACATACTCAATTTTATTTTAAAGAACATTCTGTTTTTATTGCAGATTGTGGGGAGACAGATGCACAAAACATTTAGTGTCAAACAGTAATTATTAATGACACACTTTACCCGTCGTGTTTTTCTTCAAATTATTCACACCTTATATTTAAGTCCTGTTCTCTTACCCAGAGTCACATTGTTCTCCTCAGGTACTGAGCTGAACCCAGAACCCGTAATAGTGATGACGGTTCCTCCATACAAAGAACCCAGCAATGGGGAGAACCCTGTGACCTTCAGAACATACTCTATGGTGCCACTAACTCCAGCACTGCGTGCGCACACACACACACACACACACACACACAATCAGTGACTGTAACAGTTTTCAACTGAACAAACTTTGATTAAATATCTTTACACAAATTATAAGTTTCCTAGAAACAACCATGTGTAATATATCGAACATTATGGCTGTGTATTTATATATAAACCCCTGTTGTGTGTTACAGCGAATGATGTAAGACCTGAATAAGGCGTAACCCTGGTTCCCGACTCGCACACGGATGTCGTACACAGCTGGGGCAAGTGTGGGCAACATGCAGCTAATGTTTTCATTGGTCCACTGTAACAGCACGCACTCGGCCTCACCAATCAGAACAGAGCTGCCATTGACCTGCTCCTCGAAATGTGTGCCAAAGATGTTGAGAACTCTTAATCCTTCACCACAAACACAGGGTGGAAAATGAATACATGTTATTACTTATGATGTTGTACATCACTGCTGTGTTTGGAGATGAAGATAATGAGTTTAGATACAAAATTTCATACCTTCACTCAAATCTACTCAAACCACACAAACATGCACACAACTCTGTCTGCTCAGCTGAGGGTTTACAGTTAAGATGAAAACAATAGAACAGAGGCTAACCGTGTCTGTTTGATTGTGTCAGGTAACTGAATTCACTAATTATAGGTGGGAACCGTTTTTAGGTTCATTATAATGACAGTTTTTACATTGTGTTGATAGCAACAGTTATCCACAGTTGCAGGATTTACACACAGTTCAACAATGGCTGCAGATCATTTGAATCATTTTGACCTCACAGCCAAAATGTTTACTTGCACATACAGGAATCAGGTCAGTTTGACCACAGGCATTAGGGTTAGTAATTTTATCTTGAGTCAAATGTAATTGATGTTTAAACTGATCTGAAAGATGAGTGAGCTTTAATTCTTCTGTGAAATAAAGGAGGTCTGTGTGAATAGTGCGAGTGTATCAGACTGTAACAGAATCGGTTGCTGACAGTTTAACAAACAGAAAAAGAGCAACAACACAGAACAAACTGACAATGAAAAGCTTTTGAGAGACAGATTTAAAGATGAAAGGCATTTCATGGAACAAGAGCTTTATGAAGGAAGCTTTATGTTGTGAGTTTAATGGCGTGATAAAACACAAGCGCACTCTTACCGTAAACTGCTGTAGTGTTTGGGCTGACGGCAGTGATGGTGGCCGTGAGGGAGTCGTTGTACGTGAACGTTTGATTTGATGTTACTGTTATTTCTCCCACAGTCAGGGTCACAGTCTGCCCCCCCGCGGACCCCTAAAATCATCACATACAGTTACAATACCTGACAAGCTGGATTTCTGTAGTGATGTTTACTGCGTCTCTTCCACCACAGAGTAAAAGAGCTGCTGCACTCACAGGAGGAACTACACATCTCAACTGAGAAACATCTGCTTCAGTCACGTTACATGACTGAGAGCCGATGCTAACCACTGTCTCCATGCTGAAGCCGTAACCCAACACAGTCAAGATCCCCCCTCCTGTCAACAACAACAACA
>JBAJNP010007516.1:0-22405 GCA_036877545.1 Yasuhikotakia modesta | reverse complement strand
AATAGTTATTTAGTAAACAGCTTCAGGAATGAGATAAACAGACAACTTGTATGTTGATGGTCAAAATTTTGGCTAGCTAGATTATTAGTAACACCATGGTTAACTTCAGATGAATGAAATGTAAACTGACAACAGTGTTGATTGTAGGAGATGTTGCAGTGGAGAACGGCATCTGACTGGCGTTTGTTTTCTCTTTTCTTCTTCTGTGTCCACTGGCACCTGAATATATTACACATCAGATAAACAATATGAGGAATTATCCGTCCATCCATCTATCTATCTATCTTTAATGTGAATGTCTCTCACATACATGTTTGTGTGTTGATCAGTGGTGGTTTAATGTCCTGGTCAGGATCTGAGGTTCGGACCGGGTTGGTTATGTCAGCATTTACTCTCCCAGGTGCAGCATTTTCCCCTCCTTTTCCGGAGGTCCGGTTCTGTTCCCGGGAAAGCTCTGGTTCCTCTAATTCAGGATAAACTGTCTCATCGTCCATGTTTTCACCGTTCACAGAAGTGTCTCCATCTTCACCCAATTTTTTCGACATGTTTCTGAATGTATTCCTGCTTGAAGAAAACAGTCAATATTAGTTTAACTGATCAATGGTAGGTGAACTAAACACTAACCTTTACCAACCCAAGTAGTTTGTAAATGTTATTTTAATGTCTGTGAAACTGCTGGGAACTTTAAACGTCGTCTACGTGAAAAACAATGAATATAAAGAATAAAAACAACTGAGATGTCCTTGTTGTTATAAGCATAATAAAAGTAGACAGGTATAACTTTAACTTAACAGTCCGGTCATAAAGTTAATATCGTATCATGTCTGTGCTTGAATAAATGAACTTAACAAAGTTACACTTCTGTAAAACACAGCATTCATAATAAATGTTATATTATTTGTTATATTACTGTTATATTAGTGTTATATTGTTGGTTATTTACCTTCACAGACGAACTTCAGTCTCATACTGACGGAAAGTTTCACGTTACCATGGCAACAAACGCGCCAGCCGTCCAACACAACAACACGTTAAAAAAATACATTAAAACATGTTAAAAATGCATTAAAACATGATAAAAATACATTAAAACATGATAAAAATACATTAAAACATGATAAAAATACATTAAAACATGTTAAAAATGCATTAAAACATGATAAAAATACATTAAAACATGTTAAAAATACATTAAAACATTAAATCACGTTTATTCTATATATCAGACATCTCAGTTGGTTTAATTTACAGTTCACACGTGCATTATTATGTGTATTATGTGTGATAAAGTACAGCATGCGCGTATTAAATAAATACATTATTCATTTGCATATTCAACAAAAAAACGTGCATTAAAAATATACAATTTCACAGCTAATAATTTGAGGTTATAAGAAACGTTTCCCTAACGTAATTAAAACATTAACATTTCATTCCTAAAGTTATAGAAACTACAAAGTTATAGAAACTACAAAGTTATAGAAACAAAGTTATAGAAACAAAGTTATAGAAACAAAGTAGACGTTGTATTAAACTAATTCAAACATAAAAGTTAATAACTTAAAAAGATGCGTATATGCCACATTAAAAACGTTGTACTAACGTTTCAGCAAGAACGCTTTGGTAACAGCAGCGAGGCGTCAGCGCCGCTTGCGTGCGTAACGAGACGCGCGCGCCGCCGCGTCACTTCGCAGCTGGACTGGAGACGCGCACCGACGCGCAGGAGCGCAAGTTAAACATCTTCACCAAACTTTCTGCGTTTGGTTTCAGGACAACATCTGGATAATAATAATAATAATAATAATATAATGGTTTAAAATGAGCGCGTGTGAACTGGGACTCGTGTTACTGGGGCTGCTGGGCGCGCTGCGCTGCTCTGCGTCGGACAGGAGAGGTGCGTGACTTTCACTTTAACCCAGAAACTGTTTATTAATCTCTGCTTTAAAATAACATCAAGATATCATGACATACAGTAGATGCACTGCAGACAGACAGAGAGACAGACAGACGTGCGTTAAAGTATAAGTGCGAGTGTATTTAATCATAATATATATGTGTTAAATATTTGTACATGTTATATTTATGCATGGTATATATTTATTTAACTCTATATGATATATATCCTGATATCCTGTTTAGCTACATATGGTTGATAAATGAGTTATTAAAAAAGTGCATTAACACAAAGATTATTGTGTGAATATTGGATTAACCAATAATGGTCACACTCAGAACACAATAGAGGTTGGCTTCTTATTTGCCTGTATTATTTAAAGGGTTTGCGTGACCCCACGCCATGATGTCTCTTATGTTGCTAAAAACATAATGAAGTAATGATGACTAAAATGCTGGTGAACACTTTTAAAAATACTTAATGAACCTCAGAGACACAGGATTAGGGCCAAGAGTTCAACTCAGCAGATGGTATCGCTAGACAGCTGCCCACTGAGTGGGGTTTGAGCTCCTGATGTCTGCGCAGGGTCTCGTCTCTGGTCTGAGACAGACTGGGTTTGCATTCTGTTTAAGGGTTTGTTGCCAGTTCAGAAACCAACCGCAGATGGAGGCTACCAAACGGACCCTCGCCAGGCAAAAACTGGTTAAACAAATTCTGATTCTGTATTCAAAATTTGCCAAAACGGATGTAAAAAACATGCATGCAAATGTGCTATAACTATGACAACAGGACATCGATAAATTCAGTAATTATAAAAAGCAATGTGGCGTCAGTACAAGGGATAGTTCTTGCTCTAAAATCGATGCGCTCTGAGCAACTCTGAAAAATGATTTTCATTTAATTCAGCATTAACTTGGCACATTTCTAGGCGACTTTAAAAGTTTGCTTTACTGAAATATTATGGAGTCATAGTACTGCATCCAGGCTATGTGCCAGCACGTTTTATAAATATTTCTGATTGTTTCATAAGCATTTTTCATGATTTGCATATTTAAGAAGATGCACACCTTTCATACACAACACAATGTTTGCGTGCTGCCCAGAACATAGTGATCGTTCCATTTGAAACAGGCTCATGATATGAACAGGGTTTAATTGCTGCATCAATTTCCTGACAGGTCAGTTATTCATTGTGGAGTGAGTAATTGAATTTCGGGTAAAAACTCTGAATCATTGAATTGTATTGGCCGTATAATGCTGACATATGTACGTTTCTGAGAAACAACAGAGTGTACAAGAATGTGTTGTTCTTGTATTTCCTGTTATTTGTTTACATGTCAGTGGTGTGGATAAATACAGACTCACCACACTTACATATTATAGTATATCTGCTTTGTACGTCTTTGTTACAAAACGTAAAGTTGACCTGGGGAACAGAATTACTGCAGAGATCAAACTGATCAGTAAACCTTCTAAAAGTCCGTTTTCCTAGAATTCGTACGTGGATTTATTGAGAAGTATAAACACTCGGACGCTATCAAAACATTGCCATGTTTGTTTTAGCAGCCTGACGCATCAACTCAGGCTCAACCAATGGGATGGGTTTGGGGCGGGACCATCTTTGTTTCTGACCAATGAAAGACAGGGGAAGTGTTTGAGAAACCTGTTGGTAAACAGCTGTTATTTAAAACCAAAAACTGTTTCTGCTACTTGTGCAAAAATGACACACTTGAGTTTAAATAGCCTGTCAGTCTGATGTGTGGAAAGCCTCTGGCTATAAGCTCATGGAGTTTAGCTGTCAGCTGTCAGTCAGAGTCTCTCGTACCTACATCACTTTATTTTTTACAGCCTAAGTCTCTGAGAGGCTCATTGCAACATGTAAATAGTTTTAGCTGACCTTTCTTGTCTTTATCACATCAAGCGTTGTTAACCGGAATGGAATGTAACTCTAGTAAAAGAAGGTGGGTTAACTAGGTGTAGATCACCATCTTAACATTAAACAAAAGACTTCCCTTCAACTGTTCGTGCCATGTGAAATATTTTGGTAAGCTAACACCCCGTCACTATCTCATCTTGTGTTCATGTGGGATTTCATCATTTCATCGTGACATGCAGAGTCAAGCCCGGAGTTTGACAAAGTATGTCACAACATTCACCTGGAAACATTTACCTGGCAACATTTTTGCGGCACGTTAGGCCAGAAACGTACTCTCACAAATACGCTAATGCAAACATGAACGTTTGGCCATCGCGTTACAAACACGCGGCCCTGCTGTTTATGTACCTAACCTGCGCTCCTACAAAATCACAGTCCGAATGAAAGTTTAGTTGAGGTTATTTGCTATTGTTCCTGTAGGTAAGCTGTGTATCGATTTAATTTACCTGCTTAGCAAGATTCCTGTTAAACTGCTGGTTAAGAATGACAGTAATTGATCTTAATTTGTTACAGAACATTTATCATGATAACAAAATAAAACACATCAGACTCCGTTTCCTCATTCCACACCCAAGCACAAATGACAGAAAACAGACTGTATTTCCTCATCTGTAAAGGAATTAAACAAAAATGACTTCATCTAAACACAGTTAAGGTAAACTCATTGTATAGTGTCTCTACAGTCACTGTTACCAACAAAAGAGTAAAAATAACTGTTACCCATGGAGCGGAAAATAGTTTGATTTAAACGGTATGTTCACTGATCTGTTAAGTGTTATAAAATGTCTGATTGATTCTCAGCTCAAACATGCAGCCCAATGCATTATTGTCAGATAAAAGCCACAGAGCTCACAGGTCAGGGTGAAGTGTTTAAATTACATAGACGTTATTTAAACTGATGACAGACGCTAGAATCAATCGCATCTGTGAGATTTGTGTTAAATAAATGAATGCTCACTATGTTAAACTGATTCTGGGTGAATTATGATACCATTTGATTCCCGCCTCAGGCTGCATAAATACTCAAATCCTGCTGGAAAAACAAATCAATCCTCTAATTCTTTGATGTTAAAATGTTTGAACAGTGACAGAACAAGGTCTTTGCCTTGAGACTGTGTTTATTTTACAAACAGCAGCAACAGAAACATTCGGAGAACATTCTCTGTTAGCTGGGCTAGAAACTAGAGTGGCCACTTCGAACTTGGGACAGTAAACAATTACCTAGAAACCATCCAGAACACCCTGGCAACCACTTGGCAACACCCTAACAACACCCTATTGTCATGGCAACAGCTTGTGCACGGGCAAGCGCTAATGACATTTTCTACACAAACTGTAAAAATGTATTGCTATTTATTTACCGTCAAAAAATCCACCGAGTTCATGCCCTACATTGTTTACCAATGGCAGAAATCATGCCATGCTGTTGTTTTTCTGTCAGCACACTGTCAGGTAAACAAACTCCGTACAATAGCTGCATTTTGCGGCAGAAATCACAAACAGACAATGTGTTGGCTTATTAGATTTGGAGAGACGCTGATGTTTGTACGAATTGCACACAGTGAAGTGAGACGCCCCTGTGAGATCGACGTGCCCTCAATTATATTTGCTTCAATTCAGTTACTCTGCGTTTCGTTCACATGCTTCTTGTTTTGTGTCGACAACAGAGACGCTGTTGAGACAGGGGCTGTAATGGCTGCTACAAAAACAGACGATTTATGAAGGAACTCACACATGAAGCTATTATTCCCAAATCAGAAGCCATTTATCCTTGTTTATAGACATATCACCACTTAAAACATCATGCTAATCTGCAAATACATCTGTTAGGCGTTGAGTACAACTCAATCCATCAGATTCAATCTGTTAACCCTGGATTCAACTAACACAGATATTTTTGGGGTAATTTCCAAACCACTTTTCAATCAAACCAATAAATTTAAATATTTCTGGGGAAACTAGAGCGTGTAGCAACACTGAATACGATTTTCCCTCAAGGTGTGTTCCTGGAAAAACCTTCCGATTAAAAAACAGGATCCATTATTACAACTGCTGTTGACTTTTGTGCACACGCAGATCAATACTTTTTGCAAAGGTCACTTAGCAAATAACTCACTTAGCAAATACTCATACACAACAACCAGATGTATAAATACCTGCTGGAACAAGCTACATGAAATTATATAAATATATGTTATATAAATAATGTTAAAATAACATTCAGTGACATTTACTGTACATGAAGTCAAATGACAGCAGATTGTTATAAGTAACACAACCTGACGTGAGTCCAGGCTGTCAGACTCCCTCCCACTGAGACGACATACTGCCTCCAGATTCTGCCCAACAGCCCTCAGCCAATCAGAGAGCAGCATGCATCCGACCCTGGGGGTGGAAAGAAAATCATATAAGAGAAAACAAATTAAAATGACGTTGTTTGTTAAATAAGCTGCAGTTTTACATTCCAAACAGAGACGGCGACAGAGAGACTAAAGTTACAGATTGCAGCTTTAAGACAAAAGTGAACATTTTTGGATGGACAAATTTCTGCATAATCCCTTTTCCCTGAATATAAAAACAACAGGAAAACTGTGAGAAAATAATCTAATGATGATGAAAGTCTTGGGTAATCAATACAGATAATTCATGAGAACTTCAAGGCCTTGTAAAAATAATGATATACACCGAATGAATGTAACATCATTATTTCTGCCCTCAATTTCCAGCGAATTAGAAAGATAAGCCTCGTATTCAATAGAGTTCTGAGAATGCATCTGTTTAAGTCTACAGTAATCCTTTAACCCTCATCGGAAACATTATAGAAACGTTCTTGCAACCTAAAAGTGTTCGCTGGCAAGACACAACACGGGTGTGATGTCTTCTGAGCGCTGACAGATTGATTAATGACCGCAGCGATGCATCGTCCTCTGTTTGTCTTGTGAAAACAGTGGCTCACGCTTTGCACCGGTAGCAAAAGATAAAACACAGCGGTTAATACTGTAATCTGTGTTTCCTGATGCACTCAAGTGACGTCAAGCGAGAAACTTTGACGTTCCCATAAAGATTTGTCAAAGAACAACCTGTTCAGTCATATCCTCTGATTGGGCCTCAGCCCTGAGGCATTACTGCCAAAACTCCACCTCCTCACAAAATCTGCCTTCATCACAGCTAACAGGGAACATTAGTTAACGTTCTCCAAAGTTCTGTCTTGCAGTAATGTTAGGAGAACATTATTTAACGTTATGTGTCACATCAAAAACATTACACCTTAATAGTTAGTGGAACATTTTAAAAAAGTTACAGAAATAAATAAGGTTTGAACGACGTTCTTATAGCCAAGCAATGACGTTAATACAACATCTAAAAAACTGCATGGTTTTAAAATTCCTAGAATTTTTTTATATACCGTTTTTAACAGAAAACTTACACAACGTTCTTACAACCTGAAACTGTTAGTTGGGTTTGAGTTCCTCAATTGCTCTTAAAAACAATGTTTAGAGCCAAAAGGCAAATCCATATTTTTTGTCCTGAGAACTCCGGGTTAGAATGTGGATGAGAACAGCGATGGATTCAGACATTAGAGTTTTTAGAAGGTTATTTATGGAGGAACTGCGTGTCTCAACAGAGTTTGTCCAGATATTCATAAAACCTGTTTCATGTGCTGACTGTATGATCCCCAAGTGTTGACAGATGTCAAAAACGCAAAAATGTCAGATGCGTCATACACACCGACTGCTGTCAGAAAACTGCCTCTGTGTTTACACTTTATGTTTGCTAGGCGCTAACCAACCAACCACACAAACTTACATAACAGTGTTAATCTATTCAACCTGGTAATTTGGAACATCTGACCTGTCAAGCAAACCTTTAACACTCCGATTTAAACAGAACAAAGCTGTAGTCCAATATCTCTCAATTATAACACTTGATTTTTCACACAAATCAACATTTTTTATTTGATGCACACTGGCTGTTTGTTCCAAAACATTCAGACTGAAATGTTTCCTAGCTCTTTTCCAAGGCAGCACTGACAGTCAAACTGAAAGCTCAGTAATTGATTTGGGACGCTGTACGTTCAGAATAAACGTGTTGCTCTCGTGAACCACACAGGAAGATACTTGCCCACCACTGAGCATTATGGGAATGCTTTTGCGCAACAGGACACATGCAACACTGCCAAAAGAATTTGAAACTTGGCCAAAAGAAGATATCTTGGAAGACAACATAATTATGTCGTCTACCTTGTGGAACAGCTTTCATGAGCACACCTGTGTCTTAACATACTGCTTTAGTCTACAGTAGCAGTGCCTACAGTTATGTAGACGATTCTTACTTCAGTGATTAACCAATAATTAAAAGTTCCCAACAATTTTAGGTTGTAAGAACATTTCCCTAACATTTCCGTTAAGTAACGAAAACATCTAGGAACATTCAAAACAAGTTTTTTGGGTTGTATTAACGTTATTGCTTGGTGATAAGAACGTTATTCAAACATTATTCTGTGACATTTCTTAAATGTTTCACTAAGAAGAACATTTTTAATACTAATATATAATGTTAATCAACGTTCTGGATAGTGTTGAGTGAACTTTGGAGAATGTTACACAACGTTCTGAGAACGTTCCCTGTTGGCTGGGTTACAAAGCTGGCTGGACACACAGTTAACTTACCGTACATGTGATGAGCAGAAACGCCACCATTTCTCCGTTTGAGCAGCACTGATCTGTGATATTTCTCACTCCTGGTGAAGCACATTTCGACTGCAGCGTCCCACACTGAGAGATGACAGCAATTCAACACCTACATGACAGCAGAGACACAGACAGTCAGATTTACTTGTGTATCAGGCAGGTACTTCTATCAAAAGCAACTTTAAAGGCAGGGGGGAGTTTTTCTGATGTTTAATGTCAGAATTTGCTCTCTGAAAGTCTCTTCACATCCTGTCAGCCATCATTATGTAAAGTGATTGAAATACATTTATATAAAAATATTTCATGTGTGGAAGACACTCTTTGACACTATATTTCACAGGAATTCCAGAAGTGTGGTTTTATCATCACATACTCCATTCACAGAAACCCAACTACAACATCACGTTAACTCTACAGTCTTTGTCTGTGTTTCATTTACAGTATGTCAGGGAACCAGTAATAAGCTGACTCTACTAGCACAGCCAGACGATCACTACAGAACCATGGTACGCATGTACAGTAACTGTACAGTAGTGCTGGAGAACCTGGAGATAACGTATATACAAGAGTACCACGACCTGTCGTTCCTCAGGGTATGTGACAGTACTAGCTAAACAGTACCAACCTAAACGCCTAAAGTACCTAAAGTACCAACCTAAACACATAATTATTCAACTACATTACTAGTCAGCAATTATTGTCTATTAAGAGATCAAAAGAATAAGTTACAATTTTAAAGCTTCAATCCATAAGTTATCATTTATTTTACCCTGGTTTCCAACATAACTTTATAATATTTCATAATTTTACGTTGTTGGGTCTGACTTTCCAGAAAAAGTCAATTTGTCTTGATTTGACTTGATGAAAAGGACATAACCTGCAAAATAATCTGCTGTTTCAAGTCTCAAACATAGATGGCGACAGAGGTTAAAGTTAAAGAGGCTAAAGCTACGGATTGCAGCTTTAAATATGACATTAAATCATGATTAAACTAAAATTATTCAATCATTGATTCTTATTCAGGGCTTGACTGAAATGTTGTTTAATTCACAGAGCATCGAGGAAGTCGGTGGCTATGTTTTAATAGGACTGAACTATGTGGATGTGATACCTTTGGAAAACCTGCGTCTCATTCGTGGACATTCTCTGTTCGATAACAAATTCGCCCTCGCTGTGATGGCAAACTATCACAGGAACGACTCCACAGAGAACAGCACAGTTATCAGCGGCTTGAGAGAACTTCCTCTGAGGAACCTCACAGGTTTGGTGATATAACATTTCCTGCAACAACAACATAATGTTGTGTGTACAGTACACTGTTGTTTCCAAACAGTGACTGTAGTCACACAAAGAATACTGTATACAATATAAACATACATACATATAAACATAACTGAGCATACATCTAGCAAATAAATATATATGGGTGTTAAAAACATGAAACACATTGATCTTGAAGTGTTAGTACACTAGACAGTGCAAACATTAAAGCGATTCATGTCGCTTCTTCCCTGTATTGCAGAAATACTGAATGGTGGTGTTAAAATATCCCACAATCCTTGGCTCTGTAATGTGGAGACGATTCAGTGGGTAGATATTGTACAGGGAAACAGTGACGTGAATGTCACAGGAGAGACAGGCACTCAATGTAAGTGAAACTTTCTAAATCATTTCTAAATTGATAAACGTTTAAATTAAAAAGCGATACAATTAATATGAATAAAATGAATGTTTTAGGCAGGCGATGTGACGCCGGGTGCTTTAACGGATCATGTTGGGCCCCAGGACCACAGAACTGCCAAACTTGTAAGTACCGTCACACAATGGGATGGGACAACTGACAGATCTGACCCAATGACAGCTCAAGTCTGCAGTGAATAAACTACCTGTTTGCTAAATGGGTTTTTGTGTTTGCTGTCAGTGACCCGGTTAAACTGTGCTGACCAGTGCTCACGCAGATGTAAGGGACCCAAGCCCATCGACTGTTGTAACGAACATTGTGCTGCAGGCTGTACCGGACCCAAACCCACAGACTGTCTGGTGAGAGTTTTCAAGTGTCTAGAAATCTACCAGAATCACGAAGGGAAAGTTAAAAACGAAAACAATTTTCACAGGAATTTCTTTCATCATTTTTCACCCTCATGTCATTACAAACCTGTATGACTTTATTGCGTCTATGGAATAAAAACCAGGTACCAACAGGTACCAACAATCTTTAAAATAAGCAAATTACTTAATTAACTTACACAGATTGGCATGTATGAGTTTATTGAGGAAAAATATCAGGGTGGGTAAATGATGAAGAGTTTTGAGTAACTGTAACACGAATACTGTCACAAAAACTGGGGTGAATGTTTCTCTGCAGGCCTGTCGAGATTTTCAGGATGACGGAACATGTAAAGACGCCTGTCCGCGGTTAATGCTGTACAACCCAAACAGTCACCAGCTGGTTCCTAACCCCGAGGGAAAGTACAACTTTGGAGCAACGTGTGTAAAGAGATGCCCCTGTAAGTGTTTCCTGTAGAACATCTGACAGAACGTTACGTTAACGTCGCCGCAAAAGGTCATGAGTTCGAGTTAAAGGGAACTCACCCATTGAATAAATGTATAAATACTGTTACGACCCCGACTTTTTCTAGTGACTGTAAGTCACTTTGGATAAATGCATAAAAAGGCAAAAAAATCAAATGCTTGTAAGTTTAAGAGCAAAAAAATCAATTCAATAATTTACTGATCACTACAGCTGAAACAATATAACAACTACCAACATTCAGAGACAAAAAAATATGACTAGTTCTATTTACCATGAATGTCTGCAAATCCTCAAGTAAAGACACACCTAAACCTTATGTAGAATGTTAAACACGGTCTATGTAAACAAAAAACTAGTTTCTCTAACTAGGTTCTGTGAGGTAAACAGTATATTACAGAACGCTGAGCTGAACAGAGTCCAGTAATCAGAAGACAATGTAATAGTACCTCAACTTTGTTTTGTCTCCTTCAGACAACTTTGTGGTGACGGATCACGACGCCTGCGTCCGGACCTGCAGTGGAAACATGCATGAGGTGGAGGAGAATGGAATAAGAAAGTGCAAGAAATGCGATGGGTTGTGCCCTAAAGGTTTGCAACTTAAACACACACATTAGGTTTCAATGTTTTGTGGGTTTATATAGCGTTTAATATCAGATCTTTGTGTTTAGTCTGCAACGGTCTCGGGATGGGAGCTCTTGCGAATGTCATGTCAATCAATGCGACTAACATCGACTCTTTCATTAACTGCACCAAAATAAACGGCCATATTACAATAATGCAGACGACTTTTCAAGGGTGAGATTTTATATGCCATCAAACTACAGTCTACGTCTCCTTTACCCTATATATTTTACCTCCTTTATCCTATATATTTAATCTTCTTTACTCTGTATATTTAATCTCCTTTACCCTATATATTTCATCTTTACCCTATAGATTTCATCTTTACCCTATATATTTAATTGGTTTTATTTCACACTTCTGTTCGGATGTAGGGACACATTTACAAAAACTCCCAGCATGGATCCTGCTAAGCTGGAATATTTCAAGACTGTGAAGGAAATTTCAGGTAAAAATTATGTTAAATTTCTCTCAACAGAATTGAAGTTTTGAGGCTGTTTAATTGAAGCATTCATGTGTTTCTCTCAGGGTTTCTGCTCATCCAGGACTGGCCGGAACATCTGAAGTCACTCAGTCCCTTTGAGAACCTGGAAATCATCAGAGGAAGAACCAAACAGCTGTAAGTCGTGTTTAGGGGTCAGTGTCCCGCGGGTTTAGCTCCAGCCTGTCTCAACACGTCTGTCTGGAAGTTTCTCAGGTTCTAGTAAGACTTTAATGAGCTGGATCAGATGTGTTTGATTAGGGCCGGAGCTGAACTCAAACCTAAATCACTTTCAGCCTCGGTACAATAATCTGTAGTGTAGTGGGTGCAGTAGGATAAAGACATGAAAGTAGCTTAATTCCTCTCTTTGGGTTTCTCACACCCTTCCTGCCCCCCCCCTTCTCTGTCTGTCTGTCTGTCTGTCTCTCTGTCTCTCTCTCAGGGGCACTGTGAGTTTTGCAGCTCTGAACATCGCACACCTGCAGTATCTGGGCCTGCGCTCTCTGAGGGAGATCAGTGATGGGGATGTTGTTGTTAAGAACAATCGTAACCTGTGCTATGCGGATGGCAGCTACTGGAAGAGTCTGTTTCGATCAGAGAAGCAGCGGGTTCGAACCAGCAACAACGCAGCGGGAGAGAGCTGTGGTAAGAGAATCTTCCTGTAGATGAACAACATTAAACAGATGTGATATCACAAACTATATCGCTTTCAGCCCGGATCAGAGCATTTAAGCTGCGTCTAAAGCTGCGATGTATTGAGACAGAATGTGTCTGTGTTTAGCACAGAGGAACAGCACCTGTGATGATATGTGTGCCGGGGACGGCTGCTGGGGTCCGGGGTCGTCCATGTGCATGTCCTGCCAGCATGTGAGCCGTAGGGGACGCTGCGTCCCTCACTGCAACCTGCTGGAAGGGTGAGTGTGAGAAAAATGCATCATTAGACTGGTGGAGAAGATCTTTACACAATGATATTACACAGTTTCTTATTTACCACTGTCAGTATTTGCTACAATTATAATAGCTACAATCTGTAACAATACATTCAAAAAACACGGGTTTACTTCAGCTTTTTGTGTTATTCTCTGATTTCCACAGATTACCTCGTGAGTACAGATCTCAGAACATCTGTCTGGAATGTGACCCAGAATGTCAGGTTCTGAACGGAACGGAAAGCTGCCATGGACCGGTACGTCAGACCCTCAGTCCTTGTTCATCCTGAGGGATTTTTATCCATTTAAACAGTGGAACTGATGGTGTTCACTCATGTTTAGGGAATTAAACAAGCCTAAACCTCTGAGCCTAAACTTTCAACCCAAATCTTGTTATGTTGCAATAGCACGCTAGCTTTGAAAATATACGATTTTGCTCTGCTCAGAGAGCTCTAGCTAACATAAAACATGGCAAAGCATTATTCAGATAACATGGTTGCAATTCATGCGTCATTCTCTCGTTCTTCAAACCCTAGGGAACTGATCAGTGCACTAAGTGTGCTCACTTTAAAGATGGGCCACACTGCGTCGCTCGCTGTGCCCAAGGCATTCCTGGAGTTAGCAACCAACTCGTCTGGACGTACCCGGACATCGACGGACAGTGCCAGCCGTGTCACGCTAACTGCACACAAGGGTACGAACAACTCAGAGCTGGTATCACCTTTCTCAGATAATAATGATTATTTACATACAGATCTCTCAACAGGAAACTAGTTTCATAATTAATCAAAGGTTTATCAAGCAGAAGAACATACATGTTGTTAAACCATAAGCTAACAAAAGCATCATCTGTTGGGTTAGGTGCAGCGGACCAGGGCTGGAAGGTTGTGAACCTAAAAGGTACAACATTTTGTTAAACACAATTAAAACTAAACAAACCAATGAACACCTTGTTAACTTCAGTGACTTTTACTGAATTAATGTGATTAATTCATCCTTGCATGATATATTTAAAAGAAAAACACAATATATTTCTTTATAATCTTTTAATCTTCCTGTATAAACAACGTCTCCGTTTTGCTCCGTTTTGCCTCGTGGCTATTGGTTAGTGTTAAGCGACAAATCCAGAAAGCTTAGCCAGTAGCTAACACAGTAATTAACATTAATGTAATCAAGGTTATGAGACAAACATTACACTGAAAAACAACACATTACACATTAGATGTTTTGTTGTTGCTGCTGTTGGGAAGCAGACCTCCACAATCCCAGAATTCCACACACTGCTGCCTGACATGTTGTCTTCTCCCCAGTTCTCACATGCCTGTGGTGGCGGCCGGTATTGTTGGCGGCATGCTGCTGATCATGATCCTTCTGCTCTTCATCTTCATCATCGTCCGCCGGCGACACATCATACGGAAGCGGACGCTGCGGCGGCTCCTGCAGGAGCGAGAGGTAACGTATGGTAGCGACACACGATAACAGACACAAAATCACACAGGAACCCAAACCTGTTTCCATCGTTCCTCAGCTGGTGGAACCTCTGACTCCGAGCGGCGAATCCCCGAACCAGGTTTTCCTGCGGATCCTGAAAGAAACAGAGTTTAAGAAAATAAGAGTGCTGGGATCCGGAGCTTTTGGGACTGTCTATAAGGTACATTTATTAAAAACCTTCAAAACCTGGTGCTAATAAATAGAAAAGAAGTTTCACAACATCACCTGCTTTTCTCGCAGGGTTTGTGGATTCCAGAGGGAGAGAACGTGAAAATTCCTGTTGCTATCAAAGTTTTACGGGAGGTAACGTCTCCCAAAGCCAACAAAGAAATCTTGGATGTGAGTATAACACCCAAAAAATTATTATTTACTCACCCTCATGTCATTTCAAACCTGTGTGACTTTTTACTTCTGAGAAACACTAAAGAAGATATTTTGAAGTACGTTGGTAACCAAACAACAGTGACGCATGTTGATTTCCATTGTATGAACACAAAACCACGGATACATTTCTCAAAATATCTTAATATAAGCATGTCTTAATATCTCAATATTCAGGTTTGGTATAACATAAGGGTGAGTTAATTTGTTGAATAATGCACAGCTTTTACTAGCTAGTTTACATAACTGACACACACCACACGTGTTAGAGGGACATTTTAACCAGTACGTCACAATTCCTCATATGTACGAGTTTTATGTTGACATTTTTTAGGAGGCGTACGTGATGGCCAGCATCGATCATCCTCATGTGTGTCGTCTGCTGGGAATCTGTCTCACGTCCAACATCCAGCTCATTACACAGATTATGCCGTACGGCTGTTTGCTGGATTACGTACGAGAGAATAAAGACAACATCGGCTCACAGATGCTGTTAAACTGGTGTGTGCAGATCGCCAAGGTCAGTTCAGAGATCATTAGCAAGTCATTTGTGTCAATATTTATATGAAATTCAAAAAACATCAATAAGTAATTAAAGGTGCATAAAACAAAACACTTTTAGTAAATGGATTTACAGCTAAACACGTAAATAAATATTTATGTTAGTAATTCTGTATAAATAAATAAAACACTCATAAATAAGTAAAATTTAGTCTTAAAAAGACCAATAGAGATTTTACAAAGTGTCTAAAGCAAAATCTAGTCAAAGTGTTGTGTTGCTTTTAAATGTAACATGAACAATGAACATCAGGGCATGAGCTACTTAGAGGAACGTCGGTTGGTCCATCGAGATCTAGCGGCGAGGAACGTTCTGGTGAAAACCTCCAACCACGTGAAGATCACGGACTTCGGTCTGGCCCGACTCCTGGGGTCCGAGGAGAAAGAGTATCGCTCTGAAGGGGGAAAGGTGTGTGAAAGTCCCTGATTCAATAATGGAGCAAGACTGGTTATAATTACTAGTTATTTATTTGTAATTTTAATACGTTTAGGTGCCTATAAAGTGGATGGCACTGGAGTCAATACTTCACTGGACATATACGCATCAGAGTGATGTGTGGAGTTATGGTGAGAGCAGCTTAATATATATTTCTATACATTATACCATATATATATATACATATACATACATATATATTTTAATATATAAAAACACCCACATATATACACAAACACACATATATATATATATATATATATATATATATATATAAACACACACACATATATATAAATACACACACATACACACACACACACACACAGTGTTGACAGTGTATTTGCATGTGGTCGTCAGGCGTCACCGTGTGGGAATTGATGACATTTGGAGGTAAACCGTATGAAGGGATTCCAGCCAATGAGATCGCAGACATCCTGGAGAAAGGAGAGCGTTTACCTCAGCCGGTCATCTGCACTATAGACGTCTACATGATCATGGTCAAATGTGAGGGACAACACCTTCAAACGTTAGCGAGAACCCTCTCAGATGAATGATGTTTGACCTCACCGTGTGGTTTGTGCTGCAGGCTGGATGATTGACGCAGAATGTCGGCCTCACTTTCGTGAACTTGTGGCAGAGTTTTCAAAAATGGCTCGAGATCCGTCGCGTTATCTCGTCATTCAGGTCTTTACACACATCTGACGTTACTGTCCTCCTGTTACAGAAGAGATTCACATGAGTTACTTTTTTAAAAGTTTCACATTCATCATTTTAACCAGTCAGTTGTTATTATATTGAATTATACTGAAGTTAAACTCACTGTCGGCAGGGAGATGAGAGCGTGTATCAGTCCAGCCCCACAGACCTGAAGTTCCTCAGATCTCTGATCAGCACAGAAGACGTGGACGGAGTTGTAGATGCAGAGGAATATCTGCTGCCTAATAAAAGATTCATCAATGGATCACAAAGATCATCGTCTCAGAACAATTCTGCAGTGAGTTCTGTGACTGTATCTCACAAATGGATCATCAGCTTTATTATATCACAGTTTTTCTAAATTAAATTTATCTTCTGTGCTGCTGTAGGACGATTATAAAAACAGTCTGGTTCTGCGTTACATAACAGAACCCACACAGAAAGAGCTGATGCTGCCAGGTATCATGTTTTCTGAATTATTCCTGACTCACTTTGGTTTGATTAGCATTAATGGTTAGTTACAGGAATGTTATTCAAACATTCTGTACACAAAGTTCTGTAATGCTTTAAAAACATTCCACTAATAACTTAATAAAAACGTGTTTGACATCATATATAACATTAAAAACGTTACTGTAAGAACATTTTTAAGAGCTTTGGCAGAACACAAGCCCACGTTCAGTATGGATTACAGGAATGCACTGCTATTTTATAATGAACGCTCTCTTCCATACAGAATATGTGAACCAGGACATCCCCATTGCCAGCACCATGGTGAACCCAAACTATGAGGGCCCGTCCCACAGACAGACAGAGAACGGTTACATGGACACCCACAGCTGTAAACCTGAGGGTCCGGAGTACCTGAACACCGCCTGTTCCACTCTGCCACGCTCCCCATATCCCAGTCTGGATAACCCGGACTACCAGCAGAACTTCCTGCCCACCTCTCCCAGTGATGTTCTGTTCCATCCTGCAACAGAAAACCTGCAGTATCTGGGGCTCAGCACGCAGTCTCACGTGCGTTAGCTGAACGGGTCAGAACCACCCATTGCACTGTTTTACCTTCCGGGGGTCTGCATGTTAGTATTTCAGCTCCTGTGAGGACAATCAAAATTAACACGTCACTATGACAGCGTCGGTTCCAAATACACTTGAAGTGACTTCATCAGTTGGTTCTTGAAAAGAGGCGTAGCTATTTAAACGTGAAACTGTGAGTGTTGTGTTGAATGCTAAGTCTAAACACATTTCACAAACATGAGTTTATTTTTAATAGCTTTGAATAGCCTCCGTCTTGCTGTATAATGTGGCTTATGTACAGTATATGGATAGAAGTTAACGCTTTTGATAAACGTTGTCTTTAGAAATAGCGAAAGTTAATTTATTAAACCGGAATCCCAAAGGTGGCTCGTAACTTGTCTTAACTTGTGTTTAAGTTACACTGTATGTGGGTCACCAATGGGCCTCTCACACTTGAAATGGTTAATCCATGGTCATTTTAACCCTGGTTTAGTTAGTTAGTTAGTTAGTATCATGCAGGTAATTCAAGGTTTGGATTTCACACTGTACATCTGTAAACCCTGCATATTTATAAGGTTAATAGCACTGGACAGTTCTAGCAGATGACAAGTACACAACTTGTTTTAGTAACATTTTCATAAACTGTACAAATATTTAGCTAGGAAAGCTTCTGTTTTATGTGCGATTAGCTGTCTGTTGCTAAACAACTCACCCTAACACAACCACCGCATTGTGTCGTACTGAACACTGACTAAATTAACATTAAACCAGTTCTGGTGCTAAAGTTCAGTGTAACCCAGGGTCAAGTTTAGTGTGAAACAATCTCAACTGTTCCAGGTACAGAATCATCTTTAGGAAACATCACTGTACTTGTATATGTTTGGAGTTATATCACCATGCACTGTGATCATAACAGTTAATAATGATGCCATTACTGTTCACAGCACGTACAGAACACAAAACTCACAGCTCACTCACTCTCTACTGAAATGCCGACCGCGTTTGTGAAGGCAGCGCCCTTTAACTCCAGACTGCTTATAATGGACTCACAAATACATTTTCCAAATGACCGGTCCTCATCTTAGACGTTTGAATAATTCATCAACCGGACCTTTGACACACGCTTCATTCTAATTTTTCATGCATTGAACGAGTTTTCAATGCTTTTCTGCTGTTGAATTTTTAACATTCAACACTTTTTATTCTGCCTAAACAGCTGACCAAACAAACCAGACAAAGCTTTTCCCAGAGCGATCGCTAATCTACTTTAAACGTCAGAATAAAGTCAATCTTGCATTGCTTTACATGAATTATGAAACGTTCAGACAACTTTTAACATTTTTTTTGCACTGTTGTATTTATAAAACAGTAAGACACACATTGTAAAAACTCTGACTGTGAAACTTGTAAATTCAGTTCTTCACACACATGCACACACACACAATCTGCAATTTTAGCACAGTTACACGCTACAGCTTTCCGTAGCATCAGTTTAGTTCTCATGAGGTCTGTTGTATGAGAACCTGTGATTGTAGCCTCATTCGTGTGGAATTTAGGAATGTAAAAACACAGTTTTGTTCTGTATGGATGCTTTGTTACGTTGCAGTGTTAATAAATGTTGTTAAAATGTGAACACGGTTTGTGTGACATGTATTAAGTTGTTTGTGCATTAGAACTCCCTCGTAAACAATGTTTATAAAGTTCAAATCACTTTACACAAAATATTAACATACAATATTTATTATACAGACTGTAAAAGCTAGACATTTTGTTTTAAAATACATAATCAGTTTTCGCATACAAACTACAAACTCACTTATTGAGCTCAACGCTGACGCCACATGGATAAAGCGCCTGTTTGATACGAGACTAAATTAGTTATCATGCGGACAATCATCAATTCTTTAAAGAGACCTTTAAACATCTCAATCTAGCGTTTGTGGATGAGAGTCTTTTTGTCTGATATCTTACAGTATTTAGAAATACAGTAAGCCGAATACTTCACTTCATCGCTCTTTCTGTTGTTCTTCACACTGTGGTGGGTTTCATCAGAGCATTTTCTCCAAAAACCTGTTTGAAGTAGGTGACGTGTTCCTCACAGTGTTCTCCTGAAAGACCATGATGTTACATCAACGTTCATGCGGTTACGTCATTCTGTGAAGCTTTGGTTAGGTCTTATGTTTCATTTTAAGAGAAGTTGTCATAAGAAACGCTGCAGAACATTCCTTGCTGTTTGTGAAGGTCTTGAGAGATGGTCACATTGTAAATGAGAGCACCTACCTTGGTTAAAACTGGGATTCCCGCGTAATCGCTGATTTCTCTGTTCAAAGAAGCGGAAAATGGTGTAAAACAACATGGTGTCGTTGGTCTGCCGTGCGGCGTCCAGGAATTTTCTGGCGGAGATGTTGTCGTGGCCTCCGACGCTGCGGATGAAGCGCAGAGCTGCTAACACCTGCTGCTTGGACAGAAGAACTTCCACGATCTCGTCATTCGCCGTGGCGAGTCTCTGCCAAACACACAACACACACTTTCTTAAATCAACACCTAAAGATGAAGAAAGACAGATGTGAAGAAGCAGAAGCCGTTTACCTTGAGCATGTCCAGAGACAGCTGGTGAGCTGGGGGATACGTGCTCTCCAGAGACAGCAGCAAACAGGCCTGCAGCAGAACAAGACATGAACACCTCAATGAAACATGCTTAGATCAACCAGAAGCATGACAATCATTTAAGAGACATTTCACCCCAAAATAAACCTTCTTCCATCATTTACTTCAGATGAGAGGAAGTCAACGGGTGCAAACTTCAAAATATCTTCTGCTGTGTTCCTCAGAAGCTAAATGAGTCTCACAGGATTGAAACGACATGAGGGTGAGTGAATGATGGAAGAAGTTTCACTGATGAATGATCTTCATTAAAAGATCTCAGTCACGCGCTGGACTGGAACATCTCACCAGGGGTTTGGAGTCACTCAGGACGTGATACTGGAGGAACTGATGAAGCATGTAGAAGAGGTTGTGGTGCACCAGAGTTTTGATGACCAGCTCGTACAGATAATGCTGAAAAAAATGAGGTCACATCTTAAAACCTGCCAGTAATCTGTCTGCAGTCCAACACAGAGGTCAAATCAAAGCAAGCAGAACTGATTGTATTGAGTAATGCGAACTAGCTGCTCTTTTTATGCTTAAAGAGACAGTTAGGGAAAATCCCTCAGTAAAAAAAAGAGACTGAAAAGCGGCGCTGGAGGCCGTGAAATGACCAGCAAGCTCCTGCGGCTCACAGAAAAATGTATCCAAGCAACTGCAGAGCAACACAAAACATCCACCAATTCTGTGGTCTGATATAACTGTGTGCTACAAGAGATCAGCGCTAACAAAAACACCACAACAGTCGGCAACACAGAATAAATCAAACATTAGCGACTTCATACCTGCACAGGGATTTGAAACTGGTTCAGGGATCGGATGTATTCCATCAGAACAGCGATGATAAACTTGTGGTTCACGCCCTGTTTCAAATGACAGCATTCAAATGTCAAAATTATAATAACATATGGACTCACTGGTGCCGACTGTCTATTAATTTGTTACTTATTGAATAAAGTACTTAACCATCAATCTAAATGATATGTATGGATGAAAAATAACAGTTAAAATCAGGGAACGCTCTTGTTAAGATTCATTTATGATTGTTTACCTTCTTCTCAGTGAAGTCGGACAGGACGTGTGTGTACATGTCAGATTGATCTATCACTGCCTGGGTCCGGACGGGCCTCTTGTAAGAAGTGCTGGACCGACTGGGTCCTGATTCCATTGCCTGAGAGCAGAACACAGATGACCCTAACTAATCAAACACACATACGTACCCTATATAACATATAGAGTGCAGGAGTAGATACTGACCGCAGTGTACGCTTGCTCTGCGTCCAGATAATCTTTATACACTTGGTTGAGTTTATCAAACACTGTGGCCACCACACACAGGTTTCCTTTCTCTCCCCCCACCAGCACTACAGAGCAGAACGTTTATTAAACGTCATACAACCTCAGGCAAACGCGTGCTCTGTTCTCCTGCTGCTCGGCTTACTTTGAGAGCAGACGGACAGGATGACCATTTTACAATCACGTCTCCTCAGCAGGAAGTCCATCAGTTTGCCCTTGTCCTGCAGGAGGGTGAGGGTGGGCTGCAGCTTCACCTGAAGGTACCACAGATATCCTGAGACAGAAGATCAGAAGATCACTGAATGCTCTCCATCACACCATCTGTTTGACGTTCTGAGACGCACCTTCACTGGCGCTGATGATGATGTCGGGCTGAAAGACGCTCCAGGAAGACGAGTCTGATGTTTGTGTGAAGGACAAGACGCTTAAGAAATGAACCAGCAAACATTAAATAACTTTATTCACAGCAGCTGGTCTGTAAGGATACAGAGTTCGCAGGGCACTGGGACTTGACTCGGGGCGGCCGAGGGTCCTGCAACAAGTCAAGACGAGGGGTCACATGACATTTTCAGACAAGTGTCACATGACAGGAAGTACTTCTTGTTGTCCTTCTAGGTCTTTAGAAGGTTCTAGGTTGCATGACTGTGTGAATGACCCGTGTTGCTCTCACCTGTGAGTGGGATTTTGTAGGGGTTAATGGATCGAGCAGGAAGTACCGGCTGATGAACATTCACTGGACCATCAGATTCTCTCAGTTTAATGTCAAAGATGAGTGACGTCTGCAACAGCAACAGAC
>JBAJNP010007515.1:11611-22411 GCA_036877545.1 Yasuhikotakia modesta | reverse complement strand
TCAGTTATTTCTACACAGACATCAACACTCTCCCCGTTTGGAGGGTTTTAGTGTCGGAGTATTTTTATGTATTTGTGGTCATTTTGGCACTTCGGAGTGTCCCCTAGATATACAGCTCACTAGACTCCGAGCTTTGTAAGGGTTCGGGATGTGTGTGCACTACATTAATCTGAGAAGAGGGCTGTATGTTTAGGTAAGTGTTTAGTAATGTTTCGGTATTAAACACGACACACGCCTTTTGTTTTGAGGTTGTGACGTTCGCCCGGTGACGTCATCCACAGGCTTTCCGCCCTCCTGGAAAACTTGGATTTTACATTTGGTGAAATCGGTCAGATAAAGTCTCAGACTTTACAGACTTTTATAAAAGACACTTTCAAACGACCGCCCAGTAAAAGTCTGTTTCTATCTGCGTTTGTGTTGTAATGAGGTTTTGCTCACGGGTTGTTGTCCTGAAATGAACATGTTTAATCTTGAATTATGAACACAAAAGCATAAACCAATAGCTGAAATTTGAATTTTCATTCATCAAATTTATAGGGATTCACGATCTTGGCCAGACTGGAATATAAGCTATTAGAATTTGCATTTATAAGCTTAAATCACAGATATTTTCCAGACACTTGTAAAGCATGATGTGATACCCATTGTAACTGCAGTGTTGCACTATTACAGTGTTTTTGGAAGCTGCATTTTCTAATGTTTTAATGTTTTCTGTATTAAAACAGTTATTAAGCAATTTGTAACTAGCAGCCGGATCTTCTATCTGTGAAGATAAGAGAGTTGAACAATCATCTGTGATTTTTGTTTATTTTGAACCAAACAGATCACGGATTGCAGCTTATTAATGTCACTCACTGTTTCTGCCCATTTTAATAGACATGCCCTGTTTTGATAATGTTCTGCTAAAACAATTACAGTAAATAGTTTGTAGACGTGTCACTGAGGTGTGTATGTGATACTGTATGTGTGTATGTGATACTGTATGTGTGTAGGTGATACTGTATGTGTGTATGTGATACTGTATGTGATACTGTATGTGTGTAGGTGATACTGTATGTGTTCATTTGACTTTTAAAAGCTTGTTTCACACTGAGGTTTATAAATTGCCAGTCCATTCGTTTCTTTAGTTTCCATTAGTTTCTGTTCTGGAGAACTGCTTTATACTAACAAAATATCCACCAACCGCAGTTTGTGTCATAGGCCTAACTTGTGTTTATCTAGGTTATTCTGTAACATTCAAATAACATTACATAACGTTCATATATTCTCCAAAACTAAGTTGTTTTCAGAAAATCTTATTATATTGACCTAGTTTTTGGTAAACATGACGACGGACCGGCTATCCTCATTTTTTCCTGGAAGTTCAGAAAACCTGCTTAAAGGTTTCATCAAATTAAGGCAATGAGAGCAACGAGAGACTGTTTAAGCAATGAGAGACTGTTTAAACATCAAACTGCTTTATTTTCATGAAGTAGGAAATTGCTACGGCGGTTTAGTGCTTTTTGTGTGTCTGGATGATTTCTGCATTTTAATTTGTTGAAATAAGATAATGTGTGTTTATTTTGTATGAAGTAGTTTCTGTGAGATTTAACCGGTGTCTTTATTTCTGTGCTCCAGCAGGGCTGTGTTTAAATAAACAGAGTGTTTTAATAATTAAACCTTAGCAGAAGAGTGTTTGGAGTTTACCCTGCTTTTTTCATCATCTGGGCTGATGTCATGATATGCTGTATAGCTGACAGCGTTTCTTAGAAACCTCGCCCTGTTCTTTTCCATCTCGTCAAACCTTAGACGCAGCCAATCGCATCACCTGCGTGTTTATTGCTATACAGCCTAGAAACGCCCTTATCTGCTGTGCTGGTATTAATACGGCTGTTCTCTTGGCAGCGTGTTACTGTTATATAACCGCAAACTGAGGTGCCTGGACTCAGGCTAGCCAGAGCCTACAGTCAGTGATGTTTGTGTTCTGAGACTCATGAATGAAGATGTTTGAGGTGGTGGATGGTCAAACTCTGACGCATTTGAATAGAGGGTTTAGAGAGAGAGGTGACCCGGCGGTCTGTAACTCCACAGAGTCATGGGTGTAAGTCAGTGTGAGTCTGTACCATCATGTAAGGCAGGGTAGACAATTATTTTATCCCAGAAACATTTTTTGTTAAGCTTCTCTTCATATCCTGACAGCAATCACTAAGTTGTATAAAAGTGTTTATTGATCATCTGTGGAAGTTGCAGACAAATTCCTCCATCATTTCATTCAGACGACAGATACTGCGTGTGAAGCTCAGTGTCAGTTGTTGTGTGATGTGATGTTTGTGTTGGTGTGGTGGGTGTTTGTTCAGAGGTAAGGTGTAGTTTGGAATGTGTTTGTGATTGTGAATGACAGTGCAGTGATCAGTGATCATCACACCCTGTCTGCAGCAGGAATGTTTCATCACCTGTGCAGTTACTAACCACTCAGCAAAATGTATTTTTTTACATGCATAAATGGTTGTTTTGTATATTGGGCTGCACAATATTTATTAAAACTGCAGTTGTGTATAATGCAGTGGTTAACAGTTCTGGTACGTCATACATTTATAAAGCTTTTCTAAAAAAAATGTTTTTACGTGTATTTTAAGTTTAAAACATATTTGAATGTCATTTAAACTGATTTACAAATTCAAATTGTATCGTATATCGTTTAGCACATTTTTCAGCAAGTTAATGCAAGTTGCATCAGTGCTGCACAGTTGTGGTTGAAGTGTTGAGCTGTATCTTCAGTGAGCAGCAGAGAGTAATGCGGGGCTGCAGCGCTGCAGCTCTTGTGTCAGCTGCTCCAAACAAGTTAAAAATAGCAGTGAGGACAGTACGAGGGTTTGACTGTCCCCTGAGCCCCTGCGCAGTACGACTCGTGGAGGGTCCTACCTTTACAGTAGCTCTGCCTCATATAGGACATCAGCAGTCAGAACAACCTACTTCTGCTGCTGAGTGTCCCAGCATCTTCTGTAACATTCACAGCTGCTGCACCAGTTAATGGTATAATACACAAGATATAACCAGACTGTGCTAGTCTTTCTGCTGTACTAGTAATGCTCAGATTAGTATTCATTGTGTTCTGTGTCAAAATATAATTTGCAGCATTTAAAAGTACAAAATCTTTTATGTGCATGTTTTTATGTGCATGTGTTGTATGTTACCTAACTGTAATTTGTGGTGTAGTTTGTGTGTTGTTTATTTACCTGCCGAGTGGCTTTTGTGTTTTGTGTATTTGTGTTTGCAGTGAGGGGGTCCAAACCCGGCAAAAACGTTCAGCTGCAGGAAAATGAGATCCGTGGCTTGTGTCTGAAATCTCGTGAGATCTTCCTCAGTCAGCCCATCCTGCTGGAGCTGGAGGCACCGCTAAAGATCTGTGGTGAGTCTTCCTCACTCACACACACACACACAGATGATGATGATGATGATATAACAGTGCGGTGGTCTCGCTCACACAGGTGATATCCACGGTCAGTACTATGATCTGCTCAGGCTGTTTGAGTACGGGGGGTACCCACCTGAGAGCAACTACCTGTTCTTGGGGGACTATGTGGACCGAGGGAAGCAGTCCCTGGAAACCATCTGCCTGCTGCTGGCCTACAAGATCAAGTACCCGGAGAACTTCTTCCTGCTGCGGGGCAATCATGAGTGTGCCTCCATCAACCGCATCTACGGCTTCTACGATGAGTGTGAGCTGATGTTCATTAAACTCCATCATACACACACCTTGAACCTTTACAGTCAGCGTGAATCACGGATTGCAGCCCAGCATTCAGACGTAACTCAGAGTTAAATAAAAAAATGGAGGGTGTGGGAATTGATTCACTTTAGTATATTAAAGTATATTAAGTATATTAAAGCTCACAGGTGACTGATGGTTGAGGGGGTGTGGTTAACAACTCTGGCTCCACCCAGGACGTCAGACTAATGTCATCAGAGCAGATTTGTTGTTCCAGGCTCAAAGTACACGTTCAAATTTTGATTAAAAATGACAAGGGAACATGAATTTTAAAATAAAAAGAAATAAATTAAAAGTGATGACATTCACAGATAAGTCATTCATAGTAAACACTCATTAATACTGTATTTTGATTTCTTAGTGATTGACAGTTTTATTTATTTTAATTATCTGGTTTAGGATTTGTATTGTTGCTGGACAAACTTCATGTTGTTGTATGAAGTGAGATTTGTGATGTCAGAAGTCAGTTTGTTCTTTAGTTTGTTCTCAATCCTCTGATGTAATTGTTCAGACAGATGAGCAGATTTGACTCAGTGTTGGTTGTTTTTAACCTGTCATTTGACACAACCTGCAGAGTTGATCCTTGATGCTTGTTTAGTGCAGAATTAATTATTGAATCATGTTACAGGAGTTTGTGTGTGTATGAGTGAGTGTGTGTGTGAGGGAGTTGTGTATTTATAGCATGGCTGTAGATCTCTCTCTTCATTCATTTACACTGTAATGGCTCACAGTGCAGTGCTGTTATGTTGTAATAAATCACAGAGGTATTTAGAAGTATTTATTGGTTGTTGTGTGGTGTGTTCGCTCTCCAGGCAGGAGACGTTACAACATCAAGCTCTGGAAAACCTTCACTGACTGTTTTAACTGTCTGCCCATCGCTGCCATCGTGGATGAGAAGATCTTCTGTTGCCATGGAGGTGGGTGGACCCCCTGCTACACAACAGCCACATATACTGTAGATGTACGGTGTCACACCTGTGGTACGTGTGTGTGGAGTAACATGCAGTCCTTTGTGCTGGTGATCTTCAGGCTTGTCTCCAGACCTGCAGTCCATGGAGCAGATCAGACGCATCATGAGACCCACAGATGTTCCAGATCAGGGTCTTCTGTGTGATCTGCTCTGGTCTGATCCGGACAAGGACGTGCTGGGCTGGGGAGAGAACGACAGGGGCGTCTCCTTTACTTTTGGAGCTGAAGTGGTGGCCAAGTTCCTCCACAAACATGACCTGGATCTGATCTGCAGAGCCCATCAGGTGAGTCCCTCAGACGAGTGTGTGTGTGTTTGTGTACACATTTACATTAGAACAGATCAGTTATGAACACTGGAGGTGAATTTGTGTTTTGTTAACAAGTTCCCAGACTGGATTAACTGCATATTTAACAGTTGAAAGGAAGTTCTCTAGTACTTGAACCATGTTTGTCTTAAACACATGAGAGGTATCTGTAAATCTAGAGCTTTGAGACTCAGATGCAGGGGAGGTCATTTGTTCCAGAAACATTAAGAGCTTAAATGTATTTATATTAATGTATGTGATGTTTTATGGAAGTGCAGGACCATAAAATGTTTGTCCAGTCATTGTATTTGGTCTGAATGCAGTGATAGGATGATCATAATTGCCTGTCAAACTATGAAACGTTGATACGTGATGTTGTGGCTTTAGAGAGCTGTCTGAAGGCGGGGCGGGATCTTATGTTTTCAAAGCTAGCTTGCTATTGCTAGCTTCTGTAAAGCCCGCTCTAACTTTAACTACACGAGAGGCACGTGTTTTCTGACAAACAAACAAAACCGATTGGTCACATCACACATCAGTCGGTCGGTCTCCTGTAAGATGTGGATGCGTGAAGCCCAGCATCAGTGTGTCTGATGTCTCGTGTTACCTGATGGTCTGGGTTTGGAAGGATGAAGCGATGTCTTTCAGGCACAGATGATGGTTAGATGAGTCACGCTGCTTTAAACTGAGACTGCAGGTCTGAGATCTTTGACTTTTCTCCAGTGACACAAGACTGTATATTTAGAGAGCGATGAGATGTCAGCTGACGTGTGTGTGCCGTGAACACTAATGCTGGATTATATAAGCTTCATTATATAAGGTTTGTGTTACTAATATAAGGTGTTTTTATAGATTGAGGTGAAGTCGAGTTGCTTGGCAACCGTAAATAATTGATCTGTGCTGCTCTTTATGGCACGTTCTTTCCCTTCTTCACGTTATCAGTTTACAGACACAGTCTCTATATTTACAGCAGCAGCGGCAGCATGGCGTCATGCATGTGTTGTGGTGTGTGGTTGTGGTGTGTGGTTGTGGTGTGTGGTGTGTGGTTGTGGTGTGTGGTTGTGGTGTGTTGTTGTGGTGTGTGTTGTGGTGTGTGTTGTGTTGACTTCCTCAGGTTAACGTTGTATGAGTTTCTCCGCTAGATGGCATCAGCTGCATATCACAGCGTCACAGTCTCTGAACAAATCAGTCATTTATATTGACTTCTGATGTTTGTTCCTTTAAAAGGTTTAAATGTGTTGTAGTCATTATCAGTCAACATTATATTCATACCTTTAATACATTTATACATAATACATTTTATATATAAGCTATATGTTGGTTGTGTTAGAGGAGCAGCAGTTAAACCTGTACTGCTTGTGTTCAGCACAAGTTAAGATAGTCTCTGGTTCTGTAGGTGGTGGAGGACGGCTACGAGTTCTTCGCCAAGCGGCAGCTGGTGACTCTGTTCTCTGCACCCAACTACTGCGGAGAGTTTGACAACGCCGGAGCCATGATGAGTGTGGACGAGACGCTCATGTGCTCTTTTCAGGTGAGACTGACACTCCCAGATCTGTGATCAGTCATGCTGGGCATGTTTCTAATCCCACGTATTTCTTCTCCTAAAGATTTTGAAACCAGCAGAGAAGAAGAAACCGAACTCCAGTCGTCCGGTGACTCCACCCAGAAACATGGTCACAAAACAGGGCAAGAAATGAGGCGAGACCCTCAGGACTGTCACAGTTTGAGTGCTGCCCTGGTTCAGTCAGAACTCTGACTGCATCTGTTGTTTTGATTGTTGTATTTTTCTTCTGTTTACGTCTGTTTTCACCAGCGCCGCTCAGAGCAGCCGCTCAGATGTTAGAGGGAGACGTTTTATTTCATTTTAATTTTTTGTTTCTTGGAATAAAATGGCTTTTATAACCGTAACTGCTTCAGGATGACGCCTCTGCTTTAAGAAGCTCCGCCCAACGCAACCATGGCAACACTGTCTCCACATTGATAAATACAGGGAGAAACTCGGGAATCTAAAATCGACACTGCAGCATTTATGTTGATGTTTGTTCCTAATTGTTCATTTAAGCCACTGTGAGCAGATGAAATGTTTTCATTAGTTAAAGAAAATAGTCAACAACATGTTTGTCCTTCATGATTTAAATTTTAGCCCCAAAGTTTTTCTGCTTTTTAAATGAGTTTTTCGTGACTGTGCCATGAGATTTGATATTCACTAGAGTCTGTTTGTGTTACGAGACCTTTGTCTTTATTTTATATGTGATGACTGAAGGAAAGACATGGACGGATGTTTGAGTCAGTATAGTGTATTTTGTGAGAATGTGTGACAGTGATGAAGGTTTTCAGGTTTGATCTGTATGTGTAAGTAGATTTTTTTTGTTTTAAGATGCCCTGTATTATTCCAGTTGCTCTCACACTAATTGATTCCTGTAAGATGTTTTTGCATTGCGTTATGGATGCGGATTGGTTTATCTGTAAGGACATTTTTGTTGCATGCATCTAGTGTTAGATTAGAACACAGGACTTGACTTTCTCAGGGCATGCAGCGTTCAGCATGTCTTTATAACGATGTAGCTCCTCATCAGGTTTATCACATCAGGAAACTTTCTGCAAATTTCTACAGTATTTCATATCAATTCTGTTCAACCCAAACCTTTCATTCAGTCTCTGCAATAATTCACAGTTTTCCACACTATAAATAATTGTTATACTTGTGAAATAAACAGGAGGGAGAAACCAGCTTTCTGTTGTTTTTTCTTGACTGTTTGTTATATATATTTATATTTATATATATATACACACACATACATATTTATAAAACTATATAACGAAGTATTTACACTGTCCCTTAACAGTACAATAAAAAATAAAAATCCATTGTAATTTTTCTTTGTTTCATAGTTAAACTGTTGAAACACAAAATTTGCAATGAACAAGCCACTTACACATTTTATTGTTTTATTATATAAACAAATACATTCTGTATTAAAATAAAACAAAATGATTGCAAAGATATGGTTCAAAAACAGATCTGTGCAAATTAGGTACAATTCACAAACCTATTATTTTTCTCCAGCCCATTATTTTAAATGGATATGCAATTAGTTTTCATGAAATAAAAGGCAAGCGTCTTCATTAAAAAACATCTCATATTTATTCTGTTATCTGTGAGGAAAAACAAATTCCTTCCATTTACTGATGCACAAAAATCAGCTTCTCTTTCTTACATGAGACCATATGAGCGGCTAACATTTCACAGATGCAGGGAATTCAAACTGCTTCACAAATAATGTTGTATTGTAATAAATGCTTGTTCACATTTGCGGCGTGTGGGCAGAGTGAGACTTAAAAACGGCCCAGCTGAGAAATTTCTAAAAAAAATTCTATTGCTTTTAGTAATTTTCCAAACAAAAGATCTAAAAATCTGTTATAACAAATTCTAATGAAAACATCTGCACAGCCGGTATCAAGATGAAACTACAAACCCAGGAACTCATTCAGAACCACTGAAGTTTGGGACACGAGAGTCTGGAACAAAAACATGTAAACTGTTGTGAATCGTAGCATAACACAAACATTCAGGAAGATAGCAGCCGTTGAGGTGTCACTGATATTTCACAAGAAAAGCAACAGAAGGCTTGTGGTGATTCTGCTGAAAAGTGCCTCTGCAGTCCAGAATAAACCTGTTGTGTTTTTAACACGTCTGCAGGAAATATTGCTGCTGATGCAAATTGAAAACCTGCTTCATTAGTTTGTTTGATAATGAAATGTGACTCTGTGATGTGATACATTCCTCTGCTTATAACTGCATGCAAACAAACACAAACATTTGCCTGTTTTTGTTTAGCGGTTGTAATCTCAAAGTAAGACTAAAGAAATAGTTAAACTAAACTATTCTCTCTCTCAAGCTCCGGTAGAGCCAAACGTTAGCAGCACAAAGGTTGTGGGTTGATTTCCAGGAAACACAAATACTAAGTTTGCTGAACATCCTGTAAGTTGCTTTGGAAAAAAGGTGTATGTTAAAAGCACAAATTCAGATGACCTGTTTGTGTTTTTGCTTTGGTCTGTTTATAACAACTGAGCACAGTCAGGATTCTACAGAAACACTGACATCACTGCAGATGCAGCTGAGGAAATCACCCAGATCTGCTGTAGCTGTTTAACACTGTTTATATATTTTCACACACTGTGTTTGTGGAAACACTGAAAGCTGAACATGAAGATCTCTGAAGATCTCTGAGGAGCAGAACCTGTGAAGAACATCTCAACATATTTCATCAAAAAAAAAACACTTGGACCTGAAAACCAAAAACATTTGCATTGTGGCAATAAAGCATTACAAACTGTTATGAAAAATCACAATGCACAAAAAAACATTTTCTGTTGATTTACGTTTGAGATGAAAGATACACTAGTTGGCATATTTAAATCTGTACTGCTGTGCTTTAGTGATGGTTAACTTTAGTTGTTCAGTCAGGTGATGAGTATATTAAATGTGTTAAACTGTAAACAATTCCTGTTTACAGTAAGTTTACTGCTCATATCTCATGAGAATGAGATTCTGTGTTAAAATTGTGATTGTTTACATCACATGACCCACATGAGAGAATCTCATTGCTGCTCTGTTTCTGTTTCACTGGAAATGATGTGACTTGAAAACAAATTTCGGTTTAGCTCTAGAGAGAAACTGTATAAACAGTTTTAAGAGCAACTTAAAGAGGGAATTGATAAATCTGTGAGTGTTTCCTTCTACAGTAAGTTCTTATATTATCAAGATGTTATTATGTCTGATGAAGATGGACACAGTCCAACTGAAACACAAAAGTAAAAATTCTTCATTTTTCTCCCTCATGTCACTGAAAATCTTTGTCTTTCTATGTTTTTGCTTTTTATCATTCTGGATTTTATGGTATGAAAACAGGATCTTACTCTTTGAAAACGATTGCTTGGAGAATGATAGGAAGAAGAATTCAGGCAAATACTGTCTTATAGTAACACATTTTACACTTTCATTATAGAGAAAATGTTCTATAATGTCTTTGCTTTAAGTTTGTCTCTAGACCATAAAAGTCTTTTTTAAATGCTTTCATTGCTGATTTCTCACCCCAGAGCCTGACTGACAGCTGTCACCACTCTGAAGACTCCAGCTCATCTCGTGGACGTCTGAGTGTATGTGCACTGAAAGATTGTCGTCTGTCACTGGATTGATGCCATTGGTTATTCCAGACATTTTGGAGGCTCGTCATTGGCTGTGTGCTCTGATGATGGCAGTCACCTGACCCAGCCGTGATGTGTGATGACGAGGAAGCGCAGTGAAGAGTGAGGGGGATTTAGGCCTGGAGCTGCGGATCTGAGCGTGTGATGATCAGAGAGACGTCTCATTGGTGTGCGGTCGAGACGTCTCCTCCTCCAGGAGAGCGATGCGTTGCTTCAGCATTCTCACCTGTGTCTCGTGTCTCTCCACCATAGACATCATCTGAGACTCCAGCTTCTTCAACTTATTCTGATGTTTCTTCTTTGCTTTCTCATACGCTGCCACCAGGTTACTGCACAACACAAAAACACACACAGACACGCACAGACACACACGTGCATTAGCATTTTACACAAATTAATCTCTGGACTGAGAAAACTGACACAATTTAGTCTGGCAAAACAAATCATTCTGCTTTAAGTTTATCACACAGATTCCACTTCAGGTCTGTTGATATTCTACTGATGATTCTACAGATTAGCTGAACAAACATGAATGTGTGTGTGTTGTGTGTGTGTGTTTTATGTGTGTGTGTT
>JBAJNP010007514.1:0-22412 GCA_036877545.1 Yasuhikotakia modesta | reverse complement strand
CTGACGTTACTGCAGGAAAGTTTTTTGATTACAGCTGCTGTTCAGAATCCGCTTTGTGCTTTTTCTGTTTATTTCACCTTTCCACATTTTTTGTGGGATCTGGAGAGAGGAGCAGTGTTGAGTGGTTGCATACGAGCAGCTCTCGTCTCAATAGGGAGCAGAAAGGCCCAGAAGCGTCATGGCAACAACACGGAGACACTTATGACATCAAAATGTCACTCTAGTGCAGTTTTGAAACTCGTAACTTCTGTAACTTTTAATTACCTCAGATTGTGTGTCGGAGGGTGTGGTAAATTATAAACAGAAGAGCACATGCTAGCGTGGAAAAAGAACAAGAGGAAGTGAGAGAAATGAGAGCACCTATGATTTAGAACGCCCTCCACTTTTTATTGTTTTCCCAGAAGGCAATGCTCTGAAAAGACAAACTTCTGAAATTCACATTTCAACCCTGTCTAACCTTTTCTGTTGTCAATTAAAAATAGCGTCTTGCTTTGCTCTTGTGCTTGGAGAGATAACTAAACCAGGATTTAACCGCGCTAATAAAACACGCAGCTGTTGATCACTTACAATAGCTGTCTTTGTCCACCTATATCTGCTGCCCTCATTGAAATATAAACAGTGTTTTAAAGGCCCTCCGATTGTTTCCACATGTGTTTTGCACAGTTGACAAAACAAACCATCTATAATTACTGGTGCTGATAAAACATTCAGAATAACTGCTGACGCTTGTTTAAAACATTTGACTGCCAATTAGTGATTTTTCTTCTTTTGGTAAATTTCATTCCTGTAATGAACATCGTTCCAAATTAAACAGCGTTTTCCAAAAACGCAGGTTTGACTGGATCACAAATTGACTGGATCAGGAAAACTGGGAGTTTCATGCTACTTGAAGGGCAACCCGAACGCAAGCCAAAAACTACACACCGGAGATTTGGTTATTTGTTAACATTTCCCCGTACGACCAGATGATGCCAGTCGAAAAGGCCAAGAACATTTCAGGGTGTGCCATTCTGAATAAAAATTATACAAAACAAAAATCACAATAATACCAGAAAGATTAAAGTAAATGAAAGTATGACAGTAAATTAGGTCAAATTTAACTTTAGCCTTTTAGGCTTAAATGTTTTGACTTCAGCAGACGCTTTTATCCAAAGGAACATGAAGGAACGTTTAACATATTATACTAATTATAATACAATACATCACACATTCCCCTTGACATAATGACTTTAACCAAAAAGTCTTGCACAAAGTCTAGCCCAGTAGTCGTGTTCTGCTCAAACACACTTATTCTGTTCAAACACAAATTCATGTCACCGGTGACCAATGAAATCTCTCGAATGCCATCTGTGATGTCATAACGACCCTCCCACCGCTGTCTGCGTTTATCATTACTGGAATTCACAGTTTCTCACATCTGCCTGTGTTTAATTTTACATGCAGCTCATTACGACTGTTTATGTTTCGTTTGGTGAAGTGTTTTAGGGGATTTTATGAGCCGTTTCACTTTCTAGGGTGTTTTTTAGGGTCAGTGGACACAGACAGGATCCTGTCAGTGGCTGTTTTACAGGTAGTTACCGCCGTGACACGCCCACAGTACACTTACTGAGCCGTGATTGGTCATTTCACGGGTCAGACGGATGCTTCCTGTCTGATTGGGCGGATTTGAGCCAGATTAAGCTGGACTATACGGTTTTGACCTCTGCATTTCAGATCCACATGCAAAGTGTATCTTTTAATAAAACACTTGATTATTTTGGTTACGACCAAAACGCGCCCGTGTCCTTTTTCACCTCTTCACTCCACCTGGGTATATGGAAACACTCATCACCATCTGTGCCATATTACATGACATTAAAACACCCGCTTGCCGCTCATTTCAATAAGAGCGCTTTTAATGAGGAAACATTGATTCTCTCTGGTCCGAGTGAGGCGTAATGAAATAAGAGAGAGAAGCTGCGTGGAGATGAGGGCTAATGGCTGATGAATGCGCTGCCTCATTGAAGCTGACGTGCTGAAAACGCACTAGCCCCCCCTCACCAATCTGGCCTCATTAGCGGCGACACAAACAACTTCATGCTCTTCTCCTACAGGTCAGTCGCAAATTAACGATGACACCAAACTGCGCACTACTGCTCGCTCTGGGTCAGCGGTGAGTTTAACAACAGCGGTCAGCTTCCTGACTGGCTCATCACAGAGGCTGTTGAGTTAAACCGCGACACTGGCTACGGTTCTGCAGTGGGAATGAAATATTAACATGCTGCTGGACTGAATCTCACACACACTCCTATTTAACCCCTAAAAGAAGCGTTTACCCAGTAGTGATATAATAATGATGGCAAATAATACTGTCACAAATTCTTACTACTGTACATAGCATTAAAAAAATGTAATGCAAAGAATTTGTGCAACACTTTACATTATGGTGATTTAAATATAATGCATTTTCTGTATTAAAAATTACACACACACACACACACACACAACTTTTAATATAATAAAAATTGATAAAAAATATAATAAAAATATGAAATTATATAATCAAATTATATAATTTCAATTTATATATGTATACACATTCATACACATATACACATCGAACCCCCAACCTCTGTGCTGCTAACACAAGGCTCCACTAAATAAGTTACAGAAAAACTTTAAGCCACGGCTGGGAAGTGAACCCATGCCTCACATTACCGACAAACTCTAGCAGCCGAGTTACAGGAACGCTGCTTGAATAAGTAATACAGTTGCAGACTTTTGGAAACATTTCCTGCAGTTCTGTGCCGTCCAGCCGGCCGGGCAGAGATCAGTAATGTACCGCACCTGATACGATTTACCACAGGATCAGCCAGGACTTTACGAAAGGTCACAGCTGTACAGAAGCACAGATGAGGACCACAGACCGCTTTAAACTACAGCTTGTTGCCGTGGGCAGCAAACAGGAAGCAATAAAAATCAAGGCAAAAACAAGATAAACTGCACAAGACCTAAAGTACCTTTACCGGCCACACACACTCTTAAACACACACACAAAAACACACTCAAACACACACTCAAACACACACACACAAGTTTTAGAGGTAAAGCTGGGCTGTTTAATGGCTTTGTGTCTAAGCAGGAAATCGTGTGCTATATCAAATTTACCTCAGAGATGTATTCTTTTGTTTGAGCAGAGAGAAAGAAACAGCTCATGATGAAATAAAAAGGATCATTTTAAGTGTGTGTGTGCAAGACAGAGTGAGAGAGAGAGAGAGAGAGAGAGACACTTTCGAGTGGAGAATCCCAATAATTTACTGAGAAAACAAAGACCATAAACACAATCTCTGTAACGTATCATTTGTTTATCCTAGACAGCATTAAAATTACATGCAGAGCAAATGAATAACACCCCAGCAATCTCACTTGTGTCTCAACAATCTCATCAATACCTCACACTGGGCTCAGATATGTAAGTTAATGTCCCATAAAAACAAACAAAGTACAAAACACAATAATCTGCCCTCCTGTGTTAAAATTAATTGTGTTATGCTCAACATGTAGCTATTGTACCATACACAACATACCAGCCTGTTACCTCACACAGCTGTGTGTGTGTGTGTGTGTGTGTGTGTGTGTGTGTGTGTGTGTGTGTGTGTGTCTGGGTCCAGTTGTATATACAGGAATACTACATCTAGTCTAACCAAATTTGGACATGCACTGTCAACTACCACACAGACCTATAAATCCTCACCAAGATTATAGATACACAGTCCTAAACCGATTAAAAACCTTTCCCTTCATTTTTCATGACTGAACTGAAACCTTCACACTATTTATATATTTCCACAGAGAGAGTGTGAGTGAGTGAGCAAGAGAGAGCGAGAGAGAGCGAGAAAGAGAGAGAGACTGTTTCAGAAAGTCAATTTTAGCAGGTAAGACTGTGTAATCGTGCAATGAGGTGATAAAACTGTTACAATACTGACCTTAAGTTTTTAAGGGATTTAAAGGGCCGCATACACAATATGACACCTTCATTTGTGAGAGAGTGGATATCTGAGGGTAAAATGGTAAAGTCAGAAAAGTGTGTGTCTCATATAATGATGAAACTATTCTGAAATTTTGGCAAAATCATTCTGGCAAAATGTCAGCACATTTAGGTTAGAGTCCATCAGCATCGAGACGGTTCTGAGCAGACAGAGAGAATTAAACACGACACAATTTCCAGTCATTAAATCACATTGTCTGGTTCATTAACACATCCAGTCTTTAAATTAAATATTTACTTCATCTACAAGTACAACAGTAAACAGTTTCAAAGTATATTTATGTTTAAATTATTTGAATTACAAAAATGTCAATGTTTAGTACTTAAAGGTGAACAATGCAGGATTTACTGTTTGTAAACACAACATTCAAACTTAGCCCCTCCCTTTGGGTGGAACCAACATAAATCCACGCCCCCTTCCCATCATCTGCACATTGTTATTGGCTGGGGGATTCACACCCACTGGTCAAACACCAACCACAAAACACAAGACACCACCACACAATTTTAGTGCACAATATGTTACAATTCAAAGGGAATGAATTCATACTTATTTGAAAACTCCTGCATAGTGTATTCATAAATCAATGTGTTCTGCTAGACATGCCATCAATAAGTTAAAACATGACTTTTTATTGATTATTGATTTTATTAATGATTGACAAAATGACTGATTACATATTCATGCCTCGTAAACACACACACACACACACGCACACACTCACACACACACACGCACACACACACGCACACACACGCAAATTGAAATGGATTGAAATGAAATTTCTTGTAAATGTCACTGGTCCACGTAAGTGTGCTACTAATAAATATGCTAGATATAACTGAAATATTATAAACAACAAAAGTATAAACTCACTCAGAGCAACACTCTGACCTCAAATCTGTGTGACAGTTCAGTCATTTTCTACACTAAACACTAAATCAATGCGTGTGTGTGAATGAGTGAGTGAAAGAGAGAGAGACATGAGTTGATAATTGATGTATTAGTGAGGAGGGCATTAAATGGCCCTGTAATGCAAAAGAAGCATTAATCAAACTCTTACCTGTGTGTGTGTGTGTGTGCGTGTGTGTGTATCTGTGTGTGTGTGTATGTGTGTGTATCTGTGTGTATGTGTGTGTGTGTGCGCTTAAGCACTAAGCAGCAATCGCCGGCCGAGATGTACCACACTAAACCACAGATACAAATAGAGCACTTATGCTAAAGTTCTCACTGCAAGTCTTTTCATCACAGTCACTCATTGCATAAAAGAGCCCATTCATCAAGCCACAGAGCAGACGGCATAATGCTTTAACTGTCTGTGTACTAAATAAGGATTGATCTCCCAGCATTCATCACCAGCCTACTCTCCTCCAAAAGCGTACTCACATCTCCATTAAAAAACGAATGATAATCTGACACATATGCACATCCAAGGCGGTCTAAAACACCTGAGAGAGATCTGTTAGCGTTCCCATTCATCCTCAGGGCAGCTGCTCGGCTGGTACACAACCCCTTCATGACCTGCTTGCCACCATCTTTGCTCACCGGCAGTCAGCGTTGTTTTCTGAAGCCAGTCACCTGAACCGTGAACACTGTGAGACAAAATGCACAAGACATTCTGACAACACCGGTTGGCTGATGGCACCACAGGAAAAGCTTGCAGTCCAGAGCAACTATTGCAAACTGAAGTGTATAAAGTCAATGCTAAGAGGCCTTGCTATAAAATGGTCACTGGGAATAATAGCAAACATGGACTGGGAATTTATAATAGCAAATAAGTAAATATTAAATAGTATAATATTTACTATTTAACAGTTTCCATTATTTTCTACTGTATTTTCTATAGTACTGTCCGTGGTGCTGAATAAATCCACCGGCTGGCTAAACACAAGATTTTATTTTAGTGACATTCAACAAAAAAACATGACAAGCAGGATTGTGTAAAACTTTACACCCTCTGATTCTACAATTTAAAAGGATGTTTCTCACATCACTGTTGTGTTCAGACTCTTGTTGTGTCACTGGCCACAAACTCGTTTGTTTCAGTTATTCTGCAGACGCTTTTATCCAAACCCACTGACTGCAGCACTTTTATCTGCAAGCGTGCGTTTGTTCAGAGCGTCAATATCCGCCGCATCTACGCGGGTTGCCATGGTAATGAAGTAAGTGTCAGCGTGACGCCAAGAGACCAATGAGAGCGGCAGTCAGTGAGGAGAGTGTCTGATGACATCACACAGTCGTGCTAAACTTACAAACGCTTCAGAAAACATGAGCGTCAGAGACATAACAGCATTGCTGCATTTTACACATGCAATTACTTAACACATCCATTAAATTATAATGTATCTATTTATTTTTTCAACATATATTGTTGTTATTTAATGCCACTGAATTCATAGACGATTTGGTTGTGTCACAAAATGTTTGGGGCCACTATACATACCCACCAAATCCTTACAGAAAACCTGGAATAAACTTTCTTCATCACATGCATAATCAATCTAAAGGTGCAAGAAACATTAAGACATCTGAAAAACGTGTTTAATATTAAACATGTTGTTTGTACTTCTAAATTTTTTATCAAAGAAAACTTGCTTCCCATCATCCAATATCAACATTCTGCTGTCACTTCCTTCAGGAAACAACTATATTATTCTCTTTTAAACGACATGAAATTGGGAGGAGAGGAATGTGGAAAACGAAACACGTAATCAGGTGCGAGTCTTCAGTTGTTTCATTTGCCAGCTCTCTCAACTCAGGGTGATTAGCGCATGGCTAAATTTGATTAGCCTCTTTCTGCGCGCGCTAATTGAAAACGCTCTCACCATGTCTAATCAATATCGCACAGTTTTGTGCACTCAAAGACTGATTATGGACAAAAGAACCTGCGGCCACACACACACACACACACACACACACACACACACACACACACACACACACACACACACACACACACACACACACACACACACACACACACACACACACACACACACACACACACACACACACACACACACACACACCATTCTCAAGTAACGGTCCTCTTACAAAAACATGAAGTAATTTAGTCTTCTTTTGAATGATCTTTTCACAGTCATTCCCTTGCTAATTATATAACCTAAACGCTCTTAATTAATGAGGCTAATATGGAGCACACTTGAGTTTATGTATGGGATAACTTGTGGGTCGGTACAGCATGTCTTCATCAGACCCAATGCCACCCTCAATTCCTTCTGGGAATTTTCAGAAAAAAAACAAATGTATGCTGGTTTAAAGTCTCTTAGTTTCCTGATAGCAGTCACTAAGCGGTCTAAATGTAATAATAGGATGTCTGAGTTGTTTGTCAAACTCTGTATGTGTTAGCTTTTTCATCAAACTGAAAACAAAGGTTGAACATTAGGTAAATGTTTGATGCTGTATCTGCATATCTAATGATGAAAACTATAAAAAATGTGTTTCATGAATAAAAGCACATACAATACAAAACATTTGGAAATACCTCAGAAAAAAAGTCTTAAATGAGGCCTTAAATTTATCCTAGAAATACAAAGATAAACAGCAATAGTTTTCTTTTGCATTGCACTTGTCTTTGCGAGCACAACAAACCCAGTTTTATTCACAGACTAATGACTCAAGATGTTATGAATCAGTCATTTGATTAAACCGGTCAGTAAAAAACCTGTGTCTGAATCAGACTGAAAATCATTCACCGAATTCGTCAGAGTGGATGACCTGCAAATCTGAGACCACCTATCTCGTCATCCAGAATTTAAAATAAACCCTGGAAACAAACAATATGTGGCATTTTGACTTGCGTTGACTACAGAGAATTATCAGATTTGGTGCCATTTCTAGTTCACGAATTTCTCACATAAACAATCTGTAGAAAAGGTCAGATGTATTTATTTTACTGACTCACACAAGATGCTTGGTGGTCCCTTCAGGTTTTGCCCAAGCCTGTGGTATATGTTACAGTTTGAGTGATGCTTGTAGTTTTGGAATTACTGGTATAATATAAAAGTTTAGCGTTTGGTTTCAGGACAAGGTTAGGAATCGTGTAGGAAACACTGCGGCATAATGTGATTCTGTAGAGCGAGAGAAAGCAAGCGTGCCTTAGCTTGAATGTGTAAACACCATCTATTTTAGATTCCCAGCCGATTTGTCTGGCGGACCCCTCTCAGGTCTCCAGGAAGTGAACTTGCTAGCTTGCTGCAGGAAGTAGCTGTGCATGTGTTTCTGCAGGGCGTGTGTGTGTGTGTGTGACTGAGAAAACCTGTATACATTTCTGGTCATTATTCTTCATTATATATTAGTGTCTCTTGACAACCAAATGTTGCCATTTCCTACCCAATTAAAAACTTTAATCAAGCAATTAAACTTTACCGTCAAATTGCCTGTCTTTCGTACACCCCAAATCTGCCAAAAAGCCTGTTGTCTTTTTCTTTTCATGTTTCTTTTTCTAAATTATTCAATGTAGTCAGGATACCTCCAGCTAAAGGTGTGTGTGTGTGGAGAGAGAGAAATAGAAAGTCAGTGATTGAGTGTTTGTATTATTTTACTCTGTGATTTAAAATCTAGGCTCTGTGATTTAAAATCTAGGCCATTTCCTTCTACAGTATAACGTTCAACTGCAAACAGATGAAACATTTGTTGAATGTGACCTGAAATGTCAGATTTACTTTTGCTGGAGACAGAAAGTTTTGAAGCTTTTGTGACGGCGAAACACTCACATATTTATTAATCAAAGAAATTGTCTTTCATCGTGTCATTGAGAAGGAGTTTGGACATTCAAACTTCAGAAACCAGACGCAGAGAAGAACGGCAGCGAGAACGCGCTGTTGTTGCGTGAGCTATCGTCATGACAACCAGGTCCGTTTCAGACGTACGGGCTGAATGATGTTCTAGACTTAAAAATATCAGAGCAAATCAATTTACAGAGACAGCTCTGCTTCTCTTCAGCCGATAGCAGACAAATAAGAATATTTAATTACAAAAGTTGTGTCTACACTACATCGCTGTGGCTGAAACAAGGATGTACCTGGTAAAAACTCAAACAGTAAGAACTGGTTTCTGAAAATATCAGGTGTAGCAGTGCAGGTTTACCACTCGACTCACCATGACACAGCTGTGAGGTCAGCAATGAAACTGAGATAGAGAAGAAGTAGTTATTTCTCTGGGTCTGGTGCAACATACATCCACACTTATACACTGTATACATAAAAGACCCTTCTATACACACACACACACACATTTATACACACAAACTTATTTATACACACACACACCTTCCCCGGGGACTGGTAAGAGCCAGTGAAGCTAAACCTGGTGCTAGCCTGAGGCATGGGGTCCATTACACTTTTGAGCTTTGCTTTAATGGGCCGATTCGTCACATGAGCGACTGCTTGTGTTAGCGCTCCGCTAATGTTAAACCTAGCCTGCCTGTCCATTACTCATTTCCAACTTTTTAAATGGGTGATTTGGCTACTCAAGCTAAAGCTAATACTATTTACTGTCTGCACTTACAGAAAGACTTCGTTCCCTGAAGCGAACGCTTGGCAGCGGGTCAGGCCAGAGAACAAATAATTAAATTGATAATGAACGCTTTAAGGAGACGATTCAAGACCACTGTATAAATGTAGTGATGGATTCTAAAGAGACCTAAGTCTCAAAAATAGGTTACTTTTGTCTCTATGAAGCCAATTTTGTATAATATCCAGATTGTCTACAAGAAAAGCAAAAAAATCTATTGTCAGAATAATAACTTGAAGCTCTAGTGAGTTTGTGATGGGCAGGAAGTACAAGACGGGCAAGAACAATTCACTGTATGAAAATAACTTGACCGTAGAATTTTTACCCATTCGTTTTAGTCTCATGCCTGTCACAAATCCATCCATCCGTCCGCAGGGCTGCGTATGAGGTCACAGAGGAGCTGAAACATCACAGAGGAACCAGAAGAACACTTGGTGAAAAATCTCTGAGGAAGATTTGATACCACAGGCCATGATGGTGACATGGTGCCATTTGACATGATAATGACATTCAGTAACAGATAGGAATTGGGCCAAATGTCATAAATGATGCCTACGTAGGGTACTTTATCGCATGCCCCTACTGTGCCCTTGAGCAAGGCACTTGACCCGGGTCAGCTCCGCAGAGATCATTCATATACTAGAGGGATATCACACTTGCTAGACTTGTTATCAGCCATGGCAGTGAGAGACAGAGAGAGGAGAGAGAGAGAGAGAGAGAGAGAGAAAGAGAGAGAGACAGAAATCACAAGTGTAATCTCAAGCGTCAATCATCTTTGCTGGGCAAGATAGAAATATATTCCAAAGTTCAGTCAGTCAAAAAAACCATCTTTACATCTTTACTTTTAAAGCTCAAATACTCTAGCCAGTCTGTCACACTCTAGTCTTGGCGCGTACACACACACACACACACACAGAGAGTAGCTGAGACCACCTGGAAAGTCTTTGTTTTGCGAATTTCAGCCTTGAAAACAATTTATGGTAACGCTAACATCAGGTTTAACAGCTGGTTGTTTAATTGAGACCTTAACCAGCTATTTACAAAATACCAGTAAATAAAGTAAATAAAACTTATGACTAAGACAGAAGCACGGAGGAGTTGCAAATACAGCCACGGAGTGAGAAGACTTTTCCTAAAGGGTATTTAACACAGACAAGCAGCGTGAAAAGTTGCATTGATGCATAAAAAAGTTTACAGAGCTGTAATATGGTTAAAAATTTGGAAAACAAATCACTGCCTGTAAGATTTTATTCTCTGTCAGGTCTCAGCACAACATCAGGATGCCAACAACAGTCCTTTTACTTCTGACAATAAACAAGCAAACGGTATCTGATGTATGTCACTTCCGTAACGTCTTTCTGCCAGCATCATTTTCTACACAGCTGAAACAACACTGTAGACTTAGAACATCAACTGCATCTCGGTGGTGACAATGAATGGCGTACAGTAGTGAAACAACATGTTCTATTTGTGGAGTTCATGTCCTCTAACGCTCTGATAAATTGCATATATTAAATGAAAAGAAATGATGTCTACCAAACTCTGTAAGTTGCTTTCACCGTGACACGGGAGTGATTGGAGGTGATGTGAACGATGGCATTATTTTCCTGTCAGTGGTGCAGGAAGTGAGCGTGTGCGGGAGAGATATCGTCACAATTCTGCTGTCAGGAGGGGAAAAAGTCCTGACACAACGCCATCTCTGTAAAGAAGCCGTTATTGTCTGTCAGACTGCGGATAATTATCGTTTGCCATTGTGAGAATGCAGACGTTTTCATTTTCACTGTTTTTATACCACACACATGCTCTCTCACACACACACACAAAAACACACACTCTCTCACACACATAAACATACACTCTCTTACACAAAAACACACTTACATACTCTCTCTCACACACAAACACACACAAACAAACATACGCACACACACACAGCGGATTTAAAACTGTTGTACAGCTCGTGTGATTTTGAGATGTGGCATTAGGTCAATGCATTGACACACCCGCCAATCAAACACATAATCCATATCAGTAATCCACAGACTCCCTGTTCAAACACTCCGTTTAATGCTCTCTCTCTCTCTATCTCTCTCTCTCTCTCTCTCTCTGCTCAAATACAGCTCTGTTCATGTTTCTCTGCTTTCTCTTAAAATGTATCACTTCACTCCTCTTAAATTAACCTCACCATCTCTTTAGGAAATGCATCGGTGACACAGACTGTAATCTTAATAAGGTCTATTCCTATTGCTCATATATGGCAAACCTCCCGTCTGCTGTTAAACTGAATGCAGATCAGCATGCGAGGTTTGTGCTACAGACACCACAGATCAAATCACAGGGTTTCATAAACCTGCAGTTTCTTGTTAGTGGGCGCAGCTGCCCTTAGTTTGCTTACAGACAAATATATTAAAGGTAAAGTAGGGCAATTTCTGAGAGGCTAGTACAAGCATGCTAGCCTTTAAAGCATAATATCTAATCCACTCTTCTCCAAAAACACACCTGTTCCAGCACATGGACACATACATTGTTTGACAGACAAGAAGGACGTCCTATCTTTCCCTTCAGCCCGAATGCAACGATTGGACAAACATTCTGTCTGTGTGACAGCAAATACAACTGCAACGACTAAACAAACATTGTATGGCCCTGCCCCTTCACAGAATATCTCTCCATCCTATACAAGTTAGACAGGTAACAACAAGAAAATATACTGAAAACATATGCTTAGCCTAATCTCCTACTTTGTCTCCTACTTTGTTTTTGTTATTTTTTTTTATTGTAAATGAAACAGCCCTGAGAAAGTTGTTTTTTAACTGTATGTTTTGGGAAAAAACACTATACAAACCAAACCAGTGTGTTGAGGCCACTGACAAGTATCATACAGAGAATTTAATGCATCGCTACACGCCCGTCACATACACACAAGTCTCACGAAGTCCCATCTATCATCAAAGCCTTCCTCATATCACATCCTCACACATAAAAGCACAACTACTCCGGTTTTCCGACCGCTCCTCACTTTTCCCTCTCTTTGCTCGTTCTCAGTAGTTAGCGTTAATGGATAACTGTCCGGACGAGAACCCGGGAGACTGATGAAAACGCTGGTGGTTATGATGATGAATGTATATGTAGTTGCGTTCCTGATGACCGGCTACCTCATATCCTCCATTAGCAGATCAGCTTTTCTCCATTTGAGGTTCGGAGTGCACTAATGACATCTGTACCTCACCGCAGGATGCCTCTATGGAACATACAGACAGACTTTAGCCCTCAGGTCACTGCTGTGAGAATGATTTCAAACTTTGTTTCTTAAAGGTATAGTTTACCCAAAAATCAAAACTTATTTCAAAACCAGAATAATCATCTCAAACGCTACATTGTCCTGGAAAAGTCTCTGTTTGCTCTCCACAGTCTCATCGATTACCTAAAAGTATGATCTGAGAAATTAAAGAGATCTCATTTGTGATGGCGCTGTAAGTTCTATGGGGTTCCTTTTAACAATAAGCCACTAAAAAGCTAACTTGAGACCACTGAGCTCGGAACCGATAACTCCAAGAAGTCTCAGTTTGAGATCACAGCTTGTGTACGTCCAGCAATTAAACCTTAAAGGGAGGGAAACGGCTAACAGCTATAAAAACTCCACGATAGCTTTGTCTTGTAACATATGTCACCCAGCACTTATCCAAGCAACCTGAATACTTTACCTCACAGCACGTTACTGCTACCTCACAGCGCTGGCTAGCATTTCAAAGCTACTTATGCCAGGTAGCATGAGGGCATGAGGTAGCTAATGCGTTTTCTACCAGCTGCTAGCAATGAGAGGAACAGTAAAAACAGACGCCTTCGGCTATAGATCTGGCTGCAGTTTGTATTGCCATAATAACGGATAAGGTAACACTGTGGGCAATGTAAAACAGTCAGAGACTAGAGCGTTTGGAAAACTGGGGGGAAAATTAAACTATTCCTGCCCCTTTTAAGGAGCTCATTGGCAATCTGGCTGACAATTTTGGGCTGTAAGAATGTTAACATATCAATTAACTAACAAAAGCGTTAAAATAGTTATTTTACAAGTTCTGTGAGCATTAAAAACATCTAGTTTTTTAGACCTTGTAGAAAAAACTTCAACGTTTTAAAACTTTTGGTATAAAAACTTTTTTGTATATCAAAAATGAAACATTTTGATATCATTTTGGATATACATAAAATTACTGCAAAAACATTTTTGATAACATTGACAAGACCCTTAGCCAACACTCTAAGAACGTTCACTGTTAGCTAGGAAGACGATATGGCCGCTAGCCAGGCTAAGCGCGCGTGTGCTTGTGAACGCGCTAGCATGCTGCTCTGTGTGGACGGCGTCTTGGCGACTCTCCAAACAGGACTGGAAAGCCATGTACAAACACCTGGGTGTGAAACGCAACACTCGGCTGCCAGCAGACACAAAATGAGTGAGAAAAAAAGACAAGAGGATAAGCTCTCTCTCTTCCCTCCATGCCTAATGGAAACACAATTTATTCCTCTTTCTCTTCCTTCTTACATTTTAGCCATCAGCCCCCCTCCAACCCCCCGTTTGTTCCTCTCTCAGGTGCATTATAATGCGTGTGTGTAGGAGGATGTGATATCGGATGATTTCATTAGGAGTCAAAGGAGAAGCAAAAATGAGGTATATTGTGCCAAATGGTTAATGCAAATGTTCGCTATGCTAGTAACTTAAACACATCTTTAGTATTGTGACGCCTCAGCATCGCTTCTGCAGTAACAAGCTACATGTAACAGCAAGAGTAACTTTTTAAAATGACACATTTATTATATTATATTGTTTGGCCGCACATTGCAGCTCTCTTGAACTGTCCTCTCTCTCTTTCTTTCTGTCTGCATCTGTCTGTGCATCTGTCTGTGTGTCTGTAACAAATAATATTTCAAAGCCAGAGATACTTTTCTTTAAAAACCATCAGTGCAGCATGAACAGTGTAGTGTGTTAAACTTAGTGTAGCAGTGCCACTTTGCGCACACACACACACACACACACACACACACACAAACACAGACACACACACACACACACACATTTTTCACCGTTCCTGACACAGACAAAGAATTAACAAAGCTAAATTCTTTATTAAACCTGCTGAACCGCTATCACTGCAAATGAGGAACGATCAGACAGTCTCTCCCTCTGTCTCTCTCTCTGTCTGTCTGTCTGTTTCTTTCACCAGAGGGAATATAAGGTCATTACTGTTCTAATTTAAATCTGAAACAGCAGCAGATAGCAGTGTGTGTGTGTGTGTGTGTGTGTGTAAAATCAAAAGATAATAATATTGTTGAGCGTGTGTTTCTCTGCTCTCGGTCAACACAAATCAACAACCTCTGGTCTCACTTCTCCATCTCATTAGTCTCTGAATCTCACACACACGCCGCATTTCCTGCGTCACTATGCGGCTAATATACTTTTTAGCTCAGTTCTAAACTCATGGATTGTAAGTGATGAGACAGAACTGGCTCCATGAAATAAAATATCGACTGCACACAACAATGCACTGCCAAAAACAGTTAGTTTTTTGTGAACGCTTTAAAAATAAATCACATTACTGACTTATTGTTGATATTATCCATTTTAAGAAATTTAATAGAAAAAATACAGGCTGGCACCGACTCCAAGTCTGTTTGGTAGCCCAAGACGTGTCTGTCTCTCACACACACACACACTCTCACACACACTTTCACACACACACACAGCGAGTGAAGCATGCAGAGGGCTGGTGCACTTTGATGCAAGTTCAGCTCAGAGCTGCAGAACAGCAGTAAGCTTCTGGAACTGTAGAATGAGACCACGGAGATCTCCACTTTCCTGCAGACTGGGACTAAAAAAACTACACAGAGAAAGACAGAAATTCTGTTTTTGTGTCACTTTTCTGCTGTGGCCAGAATCAAAAAAGAGCCTCTTCGTTGAACACTGCACACCGTACACAATGCCGCCTACAGTTTTAAACATTAATGTCCGTTTCACCTGACAGCATTCCACAGTAAACATTTCCAAGAATAGTATACCGGCAAAGCCAACATTAGGCGGAAAGGGCCAAAGATTATAGAATTAGATACTGCAGTTCTATTACTAGAAATGGGACAAACTGCAACACTCAGCGGAGCTCTAAGCAGAATATTGCTAGGGACTGAACAAGCTAAAAAACAAAACACCATTTTAGAGAGCAAATTGAGCTTAAGATGAATTATTTATGATACAGTTCGTATCGGGTTTAATAGAAGGTCTGAAATATAGCGTTTTATTGTGACCTTAATCAGTGTTTTTAGAGATATCAGTCTTTCCTCAGAGCTGCCCGGAGGCGTTGCAAAGATGACCACAGAGTGCAAATTCTTCTTTAAAGAGTCTTTCCTACAGCTTAGCAATCCTTCCTGGGTGGAACGCTAATACAACATATACAACTGTACTCTGAAAATCTAACTGAACGATGCATTACAAGGCTCAAGATACGACTATCCTGAGCAATGAAACGAGAACAGGCAAAAAAAGGCACTGGTAAAACATGTACTGGAATAAAATGGAAGATCAACAATTAAATGTTGCTAAATGAAATAAAGATGCTTTTGCAGTCAGATGGTGTAGTTCTGAAACTCACCAGCAGAGGCAGTTCTTATTCTGTTGAAAGCTACGCTTTTGTTTACACAGAATCTCATTTGCAGCTTCCAGTTATCAGCTTGATAACAAACCCAGTTATATTTGACCTTTTGAATTTAAATGTTTAACTTCTGGCAGTCAAATCAAATAAGCCCAAAAAAAACCTTTACAAAAACATGGATATGCAGTACACCATTTATAGCTTTACTGAAAACTCTTTACTGTCAGTTACAAATATAAAGACAAACTAAATCCTTTTTCCAAACAACAACAACAAAGGTATTTTAAATGAACACAACACGTGGCAAAAACAAATATTAATAAACTTAATTTTTGTTAACCCACTGCAAGTGTGGCACAAAAATGTTGGGCCCTGCTAGTAGGCATTTTATCTTGCACAATATTTACTACAGCAATCACACGCAATGTGTTAGTATGCGGTTGCAAACATAGCCTGTATCCTCCACACAGCCGAGGTCAACAGGAACCTTTCAGAAGCTAACAGGGTTCAAACCAAATCACTTTCACACAAGCGGCCACACGAAACGCATTGAAAACGTAACTTGAACGCAGCAGAGGTTACGCAGCACGGCAAATCATGAGGAAATGAAGAATGGAAAGAAAGAACAGCAACTGCGCTGAAGGAAAACAACTACAAGGAACAAAATGACGACAAAGGAAAAAACAAGAGGGGTTCTCTGAGGTAATCTGCTATGTGATGTGAAAAGAGGGGACGCCAAGCAATGCAGCGGTCCGTTTGCGCAAGAGAACGATTTATCTGCAGGGCAAGCATGCGCACGCATGTAGCGTGTGCCAAATTTAGTTGGATGTTCCGTCATGTCGAATCCCACGCAGCACTGCACCTCAGCGGCCTGTCAATCATTAGCAGCAGGTACACGTGTGAACCTTGCAGCCCATCTTTAGCTGCAGCGTTTACACCTGTAGCTGCGACGCTGCAGTTAATGACTCAGTCACACACAGAGTCAGAAATGCAATCAGAGTTCAGCGCCGGGTTTACTTTAACCACATTAAGCCCAGATGGTACAACCGTATTGTGACATTGCTGCAAAACAGAACGAAAGACAATTTTTAAAAACACTTGGAAAAGTTGCATCTTGGATGCATTTACGAAAAGCATTTTACGCAAGAAAACAGCAGAAAGATGTTTTTTAAACACACGCTTCCCAAGCAGAAAGAATTGTTTAAAAAAATTGAACAATTAGTTTGATAGAACTTTTAATACAAATTGCAATTAAAGAGACGATCTCTTTAGACACAGACCCCGCGGAGAAGCGAATTACTGCAGAATACTTTCAGAGCTGTGAGCTAATACAAAATTAATTGAAAACGAAGAATCGTCTAATGTCTGGTGCAATTTTTTAAGCCAAAACAAAACAGCCCTTAATGCCTCCGGCTGAGAAATGGTCTCTTTTTAGGATAATCACTGATGTCTAGATCTTGATGAAGGTATCAAATATTAAATTTAAATATTTGCAGTACACACACGCTTTCTCATTACACTTGTTTGAAATGAACATGGAATATTCTGTATCGGGCGGCGTCACTACAGTTGATGGAGAGTTTAACTTCTTTTGTTGATGTTTAATGTCAGAAATTTTTTACAATTTGGGGCGTACAAGTTTTTAGTAGTCTGCTTGGAATAAAAGTCTCTGATCACTTGCTAGTTGAGAAGTTGAGAGACCCTCAATGTATCAGACCCTCATCCTTTTATCTACCTTTATATCATTTCAAACCTTCTGTGCTTCATGAGAGGACAACATGAGGCTGTGCTATCATAAAATGACAGTAAATAGCAACTGAGGCCATCATTTATCACTTACAGTCTTTCTAAAACGTCCTTTTGTGTTCAACGGAAGACACCATTTCATATGGGCTTAAAACAACATGATGGTAAGTAAACGATGACAAAGTAGTTAAAAGTCTGGCCACAAGTAACACCGCAAGCTTTGATTGGCCCTGCACTGCAGAGCTACAGTGGGGGCGTGGCATAAGGCAGCCAATAAGATCCATCACTGTCAACCACAATCGCATCCCTAATTACAATCGCTTGCCTTGAAAACAGCAAATATAAAGCTTACACTCATTTTTATCCGTGCCCTCTAGCATCCTGCTGTCTGAGTTTGTGTGTGCGCGAGACCTCACGCTTGTCTCTCATTTGCAGACAGGAATATGACCTCATCAGTCAGGGCTGGGATAACACAAACCAGCCCAGTGTAAAGCTGTCTGCTGTGTGTACATGCATGTGGTGAGATGGAAACACAAGGGGAGGGTGATTGTCTCTTTTGTACGTGTCCTTCAACTTAAAGAGGCATCTACAAACAGAAACATGCGTACGCGCACACACACACAATTTACACTCAAGAACTGAGAACTCTCACTCCAGATTGTTTTCTGTCACATTGGGGACATTTCATTTACTCAGTGGAGTCCATGTTTTCTATTCCCTAAATCTGGATGTTGTTGCATATTTACAAATTTGGATTTCAGTTTTAACTAATACATTAGCACATTTGTTCCCTAGAATGACAAAATCTGACCCACCCTAACACACACGCTTAGGCATTATAAACTATTTAAAAACTATTTAAAGCCATGCCATGAAGTATATAAATACACCAGAGGTGTTCGTATTAGGAAGCGTCCAAACATTGCCACTTATTGAAAGTTTTCAGGCTATGACACTGCGGGACTTCTATTAAATTCATCCTACACACATTCCCAACAGCACCTAGTGTGCAAAGAACGGAAAAAACATTATCTGCCTTATTTATGAATCATTTTCAAAACCCCCAAAGGCAAGTTTTGTCAGATTAAGCTACATTCTGAGGTAAAATTTTGTCTACAGTGACGTCAGAGTAAATGCACACACACACACACACACACACACACACACACACACAAAAGGCTGAATCACTGTTTAGTATCTAACTGTATGAGCAGCTGCATCGTTACAGAATCACACCTGTAATCAAGAACCTCTTTTCCTGCCTTCTACCTCATTATCACGCCCCATTCACTCGCTGTACAAGTGTGTGTGTGTGTGTGTGTGTGTCTGGGCCTGCTGGCCAGCTGCCACATTTGAGAACGTATTGGAAGACTGTACTGATGTTGTGTTTGTCCTCAGAGTCATCCAGGCAGCTTTCCAGTTTGTGTGTGTGTGTGTGTGTGTACATCTGAGGATTTGTAACACACCATCACATATGTGTCAAAATCAGACAGAGCTACAACAGTGTGTATATCTGTGATTGTGCATGTCTGTGTTTGTGTACACTTGTGTTTGTGTGCATGCATGAATGTTTTGCATATATGCAGGAACATGTAAGCAGTGTGTGTGTGTGTGTGTGTGTGTGTGACTGGTGGCCAATCCTCCAGATGGGTCCAGATGGCAGTAAAAATCTGTGAAGGTGTGGAACAGACTCTGTGTGAGCATTTTGTAAAGCCCGAATGCAGCTCTGTCCCCTGAGATCTGTGTGTGTGTGAGAAAGAAAACATGCATAACTGTCTGACTGTACACTGGAAGCATTGAATTGTGTGTTCTCACGTCGCCTGTGAACATCACAGCACACACCGTTCCACTACCCAGGTGTTGAGTTTGTTCAGTGCCGATTGTCTGGCTGCATTAATCATAATATAAAACAACAGCCTACACCTGCTTCAGTCGCAATCCATTTTATTACCATATACATTTAAATCTGAGCACACTTCACTATGTAGTGCACTTCCTAGGTAGCAAATATATACTGGATACCAGTAAGTTTGTCATCATATGACTTCACTACTTTCTTGCCAGTACAAGTAAATGATTTTACATAAAGTATTTAAAAGAATGGGAAATGAATAATTTATCTTATCTAAAAATTAAATTCTCAAACAAGCTTAAGAAAAACAATTCTAAATCCTCAAATCAAACAATATTAAGATTATTTACATAATAAAAATATGCATTATGCACAACGTATTTTATGCAAATTGTAAAATTTACCCATTTGGTGTTTTTTAAACAAAACATCAAGCTGATAAACCAACACAACCAGCTGCAAACTAAACTAATTTAACCAACTGACTCGGTTAAGTATTTGTACTATGTCAGCAGGTTATCTGTGTGTGTGTCGCGTGTTTGCGTGCGTTTCTGAATGTTATTGCAGCACCAGCTTGCATTTGATCAATTAATAATGTTTCTGACGTGTTAATCCCAAACACTCAACATGAACGTATTCATACGATCCACACAAGCGTCTCTCAAAGACAAAAATACACTCAGCATGTATCTCTATTAAAAAACAGCAACAAATACATCCATTCTGAAGTGCATGCAAGTCTGTGTTTCCTGTGATTTGACTTTACTTAACTGTGACTTAAGGATACAGTTAGCCTGCATTAAATCTGTGTTTATAGGTTTAACACGTTATAACCTCATAGGAAACTCCAAGAATATAAGCGAGGATAGTTATGCCCCAGTTTAAAAGTCCCAAGTTCAGGAACTGAATGTGGCTTCATCCACAGCTCCGCCTAGTGTTGAGAATACAAACTGCTGTTAGGAACCTCCAAACTCAGGTTTGGATGTCAGGTCTCTAAACTATAAAGTCAGCTATATATTACATTTGACCTACACCATCTGCGGCTCTGTTGATATGTGTGGTTATTTCTTAGCAAACAAAAACAGTAACACAGTAATATCGAAGGAGGCACCAAAATGTCATGAGGCTATTTTGAACAGGGCCTAAAAGCAGCCAACACAAGCCCACCACAACAACATCACTGCAATACCCCGATACTGCTGTAATGAGCACAGACAAGCATCAATTACAAACTGGGTCTTTTAAAGGACTTTAAAAGTTATATTATGCAGAGGAACTTTCCCATTTCATAAGAAATTTCCATGTCAAATCAGCAAGCAGTCTGCTCAAGTATTCAGTCTGTGCCAGGTGCGAGAGAGAGAGAGACGGTGTGTGTGTGTGTGTGTGTGTGTGTGTACAACCTCAATAAATCCCATAATTCATGTGGGGGAATTAAGTAAACAAATAATTGAACAGATGCAGAAATAGGTTGTTCAGAAACATCTAAAACTTAGAGATCTCCACTCATATTATTATAAAGCCCTGCAATAACAAGAGCTGAGCAAAAACCTTTAGCCCTGATGTCCCACAAACAACATTTGACTTTCTGCACCAAAACACAATAGTTACATTCTAACAAATCACAGCACCAATAAGAAACACAACACATCACTCACAAAAAGTAATAAGCAATGCTGTGTTGCTTCCTATTCCTCTCAGAGTGATCTTGAAGATACCTAGAAGGGCTAAAAATGGAACCGTGAGTCCTAGTTGCCCTCAACTCTCCTTATTTCAAACACTGTGTTGAGAAGAAAGAGTAAAAAACTGCAACCGTGGAACTGGTTGCTTTTATATTCCTGAAATCCTGTAGAAACCCAAAGTTAGACAAACGCTAACACCTTTCAGCTCCGTCAGCAGTCACTCAGCGTGTGTGCGTGTGTGTGTGTGTGTGTGTGTGTGTGTGTGTGTGTGTGTGTGTGTTCACTACACAGCTACTGACCTCCGAGCAACATTTCTTCCAACAGCATTCAATTTTTGTCACTTCCTGTTGCGGCATCCTCATCGGAAAAGAATCACAGCCATATGTCAGTATCACAGTGGGTGTCAGTGCTGAGTCCTGTCAGCAGAGCGGAAAGAGATTGTTTATAACATGTTCAGCCCTTTAATTCAGGAGGTCCAGTTTGTTATTGACCACAATCAATTAAGCAATTATCCCGACACCACAGTCCTTTAAAACCGGCCTTCCAGCAATTAAAGGGAGGACAACACAAGGCAGGATCAATTCTTGCTGCAGCGTATAGAGCTCAAAACAACACAAGACCCTTTGTGTTGCCTAAACAGGACAACAAAAACACCATCATTTATGGCATTAGTCATTTAAACATTGCCACATTTATATCCATTAAAATGAATTAGATGATAACTTTATATATTACGTCATGCTCTACCGGGGCCAGTGACGTATAATGAGCTCATTAATATTCATAAGCTAAGTCGCGATAAGCTGTTGACAAAAGCGCCTGACAAACACGCCAAGCTTGAACAGAGACCAATATTAACCGTATCAACCACTTATGGCCATTAGCATAAACGTCAAAGATACAGAAAGCATGCGAGCAGGTTACAGGTCAGCAGATG
>JBAJNP010007513.1:0-22415 GCA_036877545.1 Yasuhikotakia modesta | reverse complement strand
ATTAATAAGAATCAGAAACAATTCTGACATATTGATTTGGAAATACCTTTATGAGTTAAACTCGTACACACACATTTAAAGTTCTACACAAGAAAGGCAAAGAATTTAAAGCTAAGAAGAACTGATATGTGCCCCCATAAACGTGTGTTGGATGCCCTTTTCCAGGGCACAGACTGAAACTAAACACCATCATATTCCCAAAGCAATGGATCATAGATTACAAATCACACAGTGATGGACATTCTCAGACTTCTCCACTTTATAACTGCAATAGATTTCAGATGAGGATAAACACTTTGAAACCTAATCGACGGCCTGGGGGCTGAGCTCTGGTACAGAGGGGACAGGAGAGAGAGAGAGAGAGAGAGAGAGAGAGAGAGAGTGAGCGAGCGAGCTGGAGAAACTGGATAAGAAAGGGATTAAGGTCATTGGTAACATTTACAAATTGAACATGTGATCAAAGTGTTATGCCTGAATGGGTAAAAATGAAGGGGGGGTCTAGATGGACAAGGTGTGGACCCCAAATGTTATTCATTAGGATTTCCTTTTCCTCTCATTTCTCTCTCTTTCTTTCTCTCGCTTGCTTTCTCTACTCTTCTTCATGCCAATCTGTGACTGATTTAAACGTCTGGTGCTGGAGGATTCGGTCGCCATGGGGAAATGGGATACCGGTGAGGCTGAGCTGTAAGCTGAAAGAGCCTGGAGTGGAGAGTTTTTTAGGTAAAACTGACACCTCTGCTCACCTCAATGGAGGCTATGAAATTCACACCCTGCAAACTGAATTCACAAAACGTGACTGTGCGTGACTCTGGTTTGGAAGACCTCTGCTGTGGTTTTCTACTGGTGTTCCAACACTGGGTTTCTGAGGCACAATAAACAATAACATTGAGGTATTCTGGGTAAATTATTGCAGCAGATTGTAAAGATGATATACTGAAACTTGAAATACTGTTAAGAAAAGATCTCATATGGGTTAAAAAAAAATCTGCCACCAGCAGAAACAAAGCAGAAGTTAAAACACTTTTTTAATATTTTTATATAGTTTTTTAACAGAAGTTTAAAAACAAGATTTAAAAAACAAAAGTTTACAAAAAAAATTAATTTACCAAAAAATTAAAATAAATTCTGCCTGACAAGAAATGATTTCATACAGGTCTGAAACAACATGAGGGTAAGTAAAAATTTTAACAACAGAATTAAGAATTTGGGGTAAACTGTACCTTTAAGAAAAAAATGACTATTAAAATGTTCTGTCTGCAGAATAGCATTTAAGAAGTGAAAGTTTTACAGAGGGAAACATATTCCCTCACTCTTAGGTTTGGGTCAGAGGTGACATCAGTGATATCTCCACCTTCACACCCCTAAATGAATATGAAACACCAAATTGACCAGAGTTCACCCCTGAAAGCGCTCCTTGGACCCACAATTCCGATCTTCAAAGCTGACAAACTTCCTGTGCTTAGCCCCCTGGATCTGACCACCCCAAGCTGAACCGAAGGGGGGCAATTGCTTAAGAGAAACGCATTGGAGAAGGGAAAAAATTTTTGGCCTGTAGTTACTATTAGCCCTAACTGCTGGATGAGGCCTTTGAAGCCACAGTATGTATCCCAGGGCCTTTAATGCTAATGAATGCAAAGGTTTCTTTGAGTTGTCATTGGCAATTGAGTTGGGATCAATATTTACAAAACAGATACACAATTCCGGACATGCCGGTGGACAAAAGTGTTTAAATATGTGGAGAGAGAGTGTACAAATAATTGCTGTGAAGTTGACATCACATTGCTTTCATCTGTATGGAATTAAATTAATTAAACACATATTAGTTTTCGATGTGTTCAGTTCAGTTCAATCTAAATGCAACTTGGCTGTGAAAGTAACTAATTATAGCTGTAAGCAGTCCCTATATACTCATACACTGGACAGACCCATAATAATTGCACTTATGCTTACTGTTAAAAGGCAGCTAGTTAAGGGTTAATTTGCACTAAATTAAACGAGTTAGATGTAGGAAAAAACAGACTCCCGCAAACATTTCTGCTTTCAATCTCGATGCTGCGAAATTGATTCAAGCTGATGAATTTGCGATCGGTTATGATTGATTAAGCCGCAGTCGGGAAGAGAAAAGGCTGGCGTCAAATTCACATTTTTCAGAAAAACAGGCACCCCGCATCCATCCATTATCATCCCTCCATCCTCTGGGGAGGGAGGAGGGACAACTAGAGAAATGAAAGTCAACAGCAGTGTTTAACATCCATCGAAACAGATGCCTCTTCATTAGGGCTTGGTTCAAAGCCAGCATGGCCGCCAGTCGCTGCAGGCAGTGCATTATGGGACGTGGACGGAGGGCAGGTACTACGTGGGGTGATTAAGGCACTGAATAAGCAGAATAACAACTGAAAGAGGTTCCCAGCACTTGCACAGTCAAAACAGAAACATGTGGGCTAATGTTTCAAGGTTTCAAACCTCTGGCCATATCGCTAACGCTACAGTTCTCTCTGGGCTTTAAGGTACGTATGGTGCTAAATCATAAACATGTTGCCAGGGATTCCCTTGGGTTGTCACGGAAACTATGGATAGGCTTAATCATTGCGTTTAAAGCCGTAACAACAAGACTGAATCTGACCCCAGAGGAATCTGTTTGAAGTGTGTGCAGCACACTGATACATATACACCTTTGCATGAAACAGATTTTTTTAATAGAAATAGATTTTTTATCATCTTTAATAGATTTTCATTTTTTTATTTTTATTATTATTTATTCACATAAACAAACATAACAACAAAAAACACAACTGCACTCTCCTCTTTGTTGTTTCTTTTAGTTAAATTAACACTATTTTCAAATATTAAATATTTAATGCATAAATGTGATGATATATTATAATAGTAATATATAATCTTGCGTAATGGCTAAAGCAATATTAGTGTCATCAGCTTCACTCACACTGTATGTTATTAATTTGACTACAGCCATGTTAGATCAATAACACTGAGTACAGTAAGGGATACACCAAAATATGGCTTTAATATCGCAAATAAAAAAATAAATGCAATCAAAGTAAAAGCAATTGCACTAAGAGGGGAGATTTAATGTTTTTGGAGTGAGAGAACAAAAACTGAGCTGATATGTTCAAATTCCTTATGTGCACAAGCGCAAAAATCAAAACTAGCAGCTTTGGTTTAGCTTGTGTTGTAGAAACACGCGTTAATGTAATAATTTATTTTAGTTGACACCTCTGACAAAAAATATACTTGAATCCCAGTTCATTTGCTCAAAATTGAGTTATATTCATCTTGTATAAATGTCAAAAACAGCGTTTTTCTCTGTCCACCTCAATGGCGCTAAACAGCTCTGCTTCCCCACAGAGACACATGCGGTGCTTCTAGCAGACAGCTGGTGTGAGTTACGCCATGAATAAACTCACTAAATAAAAAATCATCTCAATCTGATCCACTTTCACTCACTAAACCTTTTCATCCAATCTGTGTTGCCATGGGGATGACCAATTGCATATGGTATGCATGAGCTTGAGCGAGTATTGACTTAAAGTGCTAATTTTATATATTTAATAGCAGACACAGACGTCTTTTATATGAGAAGAACTTGAAAAAAATAAGAGTGTCAGAGCCACCTGCAGCATTCAATTTTTAGTCTTAGTTTTTTTAGTTCAGTTTTAAAGCCTTAGAGTTTAACCAAAAGTGAAAAATCCACTTAGTAATTTTCCAACTTCCATAGAGCAAAAAAAATTAAAAAAGAAATTTTCATGCCGCTTTTTTCCATTCAGTGAAAGTAAATGGCAACTGAGAAGTCACTAACCTTCCGTGCAGCATTTGTGTTCAGCATAAAAATGAAACTTTATGAAACAAATTGAAACAAACTGTGTTTGTTAACTATGCTGATTCTCCCCATTTCTCATGGTTGATAGGGTGATTGATGGATATAGCTGTTATATTAGTAGAGAGAAAGTGAGATTATGGCTAAATGGAATGAGTGTAGTGAGGTAGAAGACTGAGGGGCTGGTCTCAGTTGTAGGTTGTACAGAGTGAGTTAATGTGTGTTATTATCTCTCTTCCAGCTGTCTCTATCTCTCTCTCTCTCTCTCTCTCTCTCTCTCACACACACACACACACACACACACACACAATGAAACCTTGTGTTTATCTGTAAACACAGAAGTAATTCTGAGTAATGAGCAAAAATGCAGCATAATATCTAAAATTTCAGAGCCACAAGGCATTTCACTCTAATGATGTTTAAATGTAAAGCCTAAGATCTTAAAAGACACAGCCTGTTGGTTTTTTTGGGGGTCTTTCAAAACAGATAATAAATGTCTGCTGCTCAGAGCTCCAATTAGTGGTTAAAGCAAAAAAACATTTCTGTGCTTTCAGCTTAATGTAAAACCTTGTGCCTTTTCTCAGAAGTAGAGTGTCACTCTGACAGTATTGTTGTCTGATACAGACAAGCTGATGCAGACAAGCCTGATGCCAACGTCAGGCCCATAGCCTGAACTGGGGGTCTCATTACTGAAGGCCATTTCTGGAATACAGAACATAAAAATCTTGATACTTGAATCTTGATACTTGATCTTGATACTTGAATGAATGAGCAAATAATTTTGGGTAAACTGTCCCTTTAAAACCTATTTCTCTTCTCACTCCCATTCTCCTCAGCTCTAAAAAGCTTTGCAGTTGTTTAAATTGCTCCCTATTTTCTCCATTTCGAAGTCAAGCATGGTGACTTTATTTCACATGAGCTTTAGCGTAATTAGCTCACTGTGTGTTGGCAGTAGACCTTTAGGCGATTTCTGCTAGCTTACGGTCACATGCAGGAGATTGGAGAGGTTGGAGTCTAAAAGGTGTTACAATACATTTTACATTCTGTGGGGGATTAATGCTTTAGCTTTCGTAACAGTGCAATGAGAATGAAACGTGCTAGTGTTATATAATGCTCTGTATCTGTGGAGACATGGCTGTAGATTTATACAAGTACAATACAACACAACACTACAATGACTGATTTATAGTGCTTCTGTAAACTTCTGAAACTTGTAAATCTCACTTGCAAATTCCCTAAGTCTCTTAATTTAACATACAGAAGCAACTTGAGCACAGTTTTTTGAGAGCAGACTCCTCCAACTCAACAATACTTGAAGGAAGCCGTTTTACACACACATGAGCTGTAACGTCCTTTATCTGTTATTCTCTGGGCAACAGCACTTAAACCAGTGAGTGTGCAGTAATGGATGGACTAGGTCCAGTGAGTTATGTAAGATAAATGTGTGTGATGGAGAGATGCTGGAACACTATAGGCCTGAGGGCAGTATTTAATTGAATTGCATTTACTTCACTTGTCCAGGCCGTATGCACAAAATACACAAATAGACACACATGCACTTACACACTTAGGAATAAATTTAAACCGTTTTAACTAAATAGTGCAGTTACTTTGGGATAACATGAAATCGAAGGGGAGGGGGTGAAAGATAAAGAGTGAGACAGAGAAATAAACTGAGGCTTTATACAGAGAGTTGTAAAGCCATTGAGAAAGAAATATCTCAGAGAACAGAGTTCTGCCCCTGCATGGCCTTCTGGAAAAATATACCTGCCTCAGCTGAATGTATGAGGGTCATGTGACAGACAATCAGATATTTACACTTAGAGTCAAACTGTCACTAAAATAAATATGTCCTTTTCTTTTTTTAAATAAGTCTGATTTGGAACCAATCACAAAACACTGAATTACTCTGGATAATATTGTTTTTGCTCATACTTCCAGATTTAGGCTCTGCCCATGCCTTCATTTTTAGGCAGGAACAACTTGAACGAAACCTGCTGGATTTGTACTATGGACGGGGGTCTACAAATTGGCCCCACTTTTTCATATCATCTTTTTGCTACCATTTGCTAATTACTGTTAAAATATAAATTATTGTTTAGATAATAGTACTTTTTAGTAGAAATATAAATAAATTAATATATTCTTTGTCTTTGTTATAATACTGTCAGGTGACTTTTGACACATTTTTTTATGACAGACTTAATGCTTAAAACATTATTACCCCCTGCAATGGTGTCACATAGCCTACAATTTAAATAAACACAGTTGTAACAAAATAATGTGTCTAGTTATAAACAGATGTCACAAATATTTTCAGAGCCTCAGTTAAATAATCCCATAACAAAAGCAAAATAGAAATTCAAGGAACTGCTTTTCCTCTTAAATTAACATTTGGGGGAAAACAAAGTGTTAAAAAGAAATCATAACAAACAGATGAAAAGAAGAGGAAATTTAAACAAACACTGTTGTCAGAAACCACAGCTATGAAAGACTTAAACTGTCAAATTACTTCAGGAGTCAAAGCCTAAAGTTCACATGCATTGTGTGAGATGACCTGTGGTCGTCACGCCTAAAGAGCCAAAATCAAATAAAATAATACCCACATTTCAGAGAAATTTTACTAAGAACTGTTGATGGCTTTTGTGATGTTAGGATTTGTAACCATCAAAGTATTTTAGATGAAATTGCACAAATACACACATACACAGCACCTAAACCCATCACAAACACCTCTTGATCTCTTTTGTGTTGGAGACAGTAACATAACAAAGGCTTGACATACCTCTGACCTAACTAAACCTGGCTTTGTTAAGCCTCAGGAGTCAGAATCATGTTTTTCTGCAGTCTACCGTTCACACAGCTTATGCTATTATGCTTATGCATTAGCTTTAGACATACAACACAATTTGGCTTTGTGTGCGTATCTGTTGTTTTGAGTGCAGGTGTACTGTTTTGTGTTGCTTATAACTCCAAACTAGACAAGGACTATGTACAGAAAGAGAAAAGAGAGAGAGAGAGACAGAGGAACAGTGAGCAATCATATATCCTTATTTTACACAGTTTTCAATTAGTTATTTTATTTTTTATTCTTTATCTCAAATTATCTCAATAAATTAACTCAGCACAAATGCACAGAAAGAGAGAAAGAAAGAGAGAGAGAGGGAGAAAGAGCGAAAGAGAGAGATAATTGTTGAATTACTGCCACTGAGCAGCAGGACTCAATTGAAGGCGACACTGAACCTTTATTACAAAATCAAGTGCTGTTTTTGTAAATTATGCTGGATTGGTTGAACACAATGAATCAGACCCATTAAGACTTAAATCGTTCACAAAGCGCGAGGGGCTCGTCTTCTGCAAACTTTGCCCTGAACAATGAACACTTTAAACAGGGAGGGAGAGAGCTATCGGACACAGAACAAACGGCTCATCATGTGTGAATGACTGGAGTTGTGATGTGTTTGCTGATGTGAGCAATTCCTGGCTCAGATTAAAACATGTTGACTAATCAGAAATGTAAAAAAAAAAGATGGAAAAACTTCAGGTCTTTGTTTATAAATTTAAGAAGTTGACAAAATGTCTGCATGAATCTAACATTTTGTGCGCTATTGTTTAATTGTGTTTGTGATTTCTGTGGGTCCTATATTAAGAATAAAACATATTGTTTCTTAAATACTATATAGCACATGACAGGCCTATAACTCTAAAGAGCCACTGAGCTGTATTGAGGTCTGACTGGTAACTTCCTACCTGTAAGCAAACAGACATTAATTCAACATGGCATTTGTGGGCTGGCCTCTGCAACTTTCTCAGCCTCCCCAAGTAATTGGTGACCCCTGAACTCTGGCTCACATGGGCGAGTGTGTGTGTGTGTGTGTGTGTGTGTGTTTGTGTGTGTGTGTTACCATACTGTACACTACAATGCACGAAAGTTTACTGTACATCTATATTTGCTATCTATTAAAAACACCATTAACGTAGTATTTAGTTGAAGTGTGTACAATTGGACACTATTTACAATATGCACTTTACAATTTGTAAAGTTTTCAATTTGTTAGCATTAAAGAAGTAAAGAAGTTCTGCGGCAATCAGGTAAAATATAGTTAGTAAATAGTTAGTATAATGTGTTGCTTAATCAGTGTTAACAAATAAATATAATGAAAATATCTGTAAACAATATATTTCTATGAAAAATATAATTAGTGAAAGCCAAACTATGTATAACAGGCTTATTCAATCCAATTGGTAAGTGCATGCATGCATAAAACTGCTCTCACTGAGAGAGCTTGGGTAAAATTTAGCTTTACGCATCACTGAGGGCGACTAATCATAAATAACAGATAGGTATGTATGTGCTGCAGTTGCTTTTAGGGAAAATAAAACCTTGAGCAAGAAACAAAAGACAGCAGTAAACTAGTAACTAAAAAAGGAATCAACCAACCACGTCACTCAAAACTGAAATGCCTGTTTCAGAGCATCCCAGTTGTTTTATGCAGTGACCAGTGAGTTCAACAGAGTGACTGACAGGAATCGTGCCATTGTCTGTCAGACTTTGGCATAAGCAAGTTAGCTGATCTGTCTGAGCTGCTTAGAGCGCAATACACTCGACTGTGGCTTTATGCTGTACAAATCAATTTGTCTCCACCGATGGAAAATAATTGCAAAGCAAACAAATTATATCTGCCACATTGAACACAGCTCACCACCGGCAGGGGGAGAGAGAGATAGAGAGACAGCAGGAGAGAAACAGTGCGCTTTTGACATTGAAGTATAATCCATGGAATCTAAGCACACGTGTGGCAACAGTAATGTTACAAGCAGGAAAATAATGGGGTGGGTGGGAAGAGGGGAATAATAGAAAAAGAAATGAACAAGCAGAGAAAGATGTCACAAGGTTAATCTCTGCTTCAAACTCAGTAAAATAAATACCACGCTGCATGTATTAATATAACAGAAGGTTTTATCCAAAGCCATAACGTGTACATTACATTATTATGCGTGTCTACTATTTTTACAGTACATCTGCTTTAAGATTAAATGAATTCATGTATATATGAATATATATATTCATTACTAATCTACAGACTCAGACTATGTTTTTCTAAGTCTAATTTACTTGAATGGGAAGTACCCCAGTTCACTTATGGGTCAGTGTTTGGAAAATGTCCGAGATGACCGAGTTAAATGGTCTCTTTAGCAGTTATAAACGGGACTTTCCCATGCTCAGGTATAGTTGTGCATTATGCTTTGTTGCCATCTAGTGGGTCAATAAATCTATATGTATAGATTATGTACAGTTTACACCAAAAAATATGCTTACTAAAGTTAAACCATGTTGACAAGTAAATAAGTAAGTAAATATTCGTTAAGGTTAAAGAAAACATTGATTAGTAATAAGAAGATGTGTTTTATATTTTAATGGCAGTACTTTAGGGGAGATTACAAAGATATTTTGATATTTCACCATATAAAAACTCACTTTTCATTTGTTTAATGTTTGTCTGTTGGGGCACCAATTCAAATATTCAATATTAACATAATCCAACTTTAATGATTAATGCAATTGTGTTTTACTTAAAATAAACAATACTGCTAATACTTTCATGACAGCCTTCATTAATATGCGTGAAAAAGTAAAAATGAATGAAAAAAAAAGTAAAAATTTGGCCTAATGAGAACAAATAAAACAACAGCAATGCTAAAATTTCCAATCCAAGCGATATCTAGGTGCCAACAATATCAGATTCCTGCATTTGGGAACTTTGATGTCTGCTACTATGCCAGGCAGATATATAACACAAGCTATTCAAGATCACTAATACCTTCAAAATGCCTGAACATCAAGCTATTGTTACCAGGATGTAGGTGCTTGGGTACAAAAAGTTAATGATCAAGTTCCTTTCCAATGGTACCCTGAGGGGAACCCTAGTAGTTCCGCAGGAGCCAGGTGGGTGCAGATATGCCTGACTGGCTGAAATAAGCCCACCACCAGGGTTTCTCAGTCCTTTCCTCTCCGTTCTCCCCCAGCTCTCGCTGACTGTACTGCTCAAACTGATTAAACGGGTCAAAGCGCTCGTAGTTGTCCAGTTCAGGGATGTTGAAGTAGTCAAGGGAGGGTTCTCGTGGAACCTTCTTCAACACAAAGTCCACCCGGCCCACCTGTGCATTTCTCGGTAGGTTAATGCGCTTTGATGCTTTGGTGTAGCCAGATGCGGCCGCAGTCACAATGTGGATGCCGGGGTTCATCAGTCGCCAGTAATCGCCGTCTTCAGCTACAGACAGAGACAGCGGCTACAGAAACACTACAGGACAATGTGCCACAATACATATTAACTAATGAAACCTGTGGTGTTACCTGTAGTGATGTCATGACGCATGCCTTTAACAGATATGGTGGCTCCTTTAATGCCATTGCCATGTTCATCTTTCACAACACCCTTTATCCCTCTGTGGACCTGCAAGGAAGTAATATGAATAAATAAAGCAATAATGGTGCTATTATAGTTTAGCAGTTCAGCCCATATTAATCAATTACCTCAGTATATAGTTATGTCAATAGCTGTAACAACTCATAAGTTCTCATAACATTGAAATAAAGACATAAAAATCATAAATTTGTTGTTTTGCTTTTCATTCCATTTACATTTCATTTACACATTTGGCAGACGCTTTTATCCAAAGCGACTTACAGTACATTCAAGTTACAGTACATTCAGGAGTATAGTAAAGTACACTTTTAATAAAAATACTTTTAATATCTATAAATATTAATACTGCAAACGTTGACAAAAAACTTGCAGTATTTCACTTTTGCCACTAGGAGTCAATGATTTGCATCATTCAGCTTCTCATCAGATATTGTTGACCAATCAAATGCTCTCTAGAATCTGAAGCATCCGCCCACCACTCCATATGTCTCCTCCATCCACCCTAACTTCCTGTTTCTGTGGAAATGACATCACATCAAAGCTGTGCATTTAAAGCCACTTAAACTGATCCTTGAGTTCCTGTTTCTCCATTGTCTGACTCTGAACAATTACTTTCATTGGTGTAACCTAATGGAAACGTAAATTAAACACTTGTAAACTTACTTATCAACTACTGCATCACATACACTTAAATCACTGACTCAACAATGAACTCACAGACTCCATGAAGCTGAGCAGTGCCTCTTTATTTCGCCTCCATTCTGGGTAGAGTTCATCCTCTGAGGGGAATTTATCACAGCCCAGCTCTACGGTGATCTCATAGCAGTTACTGTGCAGATAATTGAAGTCTGACATCCCTGATGCAATTACAAACATACTGATGTAAAAAATGTGAAGAAATGTATTCTGCTGTGTGGACAATGTGTCATTCTTGTAATTCACACATAGAAAGAAATGCCAAAATAATAACAAAATGTTTTTTGGGAACTGTCCAGCTTGACTAAAAATGTAATATCAAGAAATCTTTATTATCCATAAATTATTTGAATCAACTTTATTTAAAACCTTAAAAAAAACAACATTTTTAATAGGGTTTTACCTCCAGCAAAGCTGTACCATTGTGCTCCATTGGTTATCCCCCCTTTACTGGCAAATGAAGCGCCACATCTCTCTGTGTCATTGTTGGACATCGTAGCATGAGAATCCGCGTAGATTCTAGCCAACTGCCTAAAAATCTACAGACAGAATGTGTCTATATTAGACAAATAGAGTTACATGTAGTTATATGTATATAGTTTGATGCCTGAGGCACAGTGAGGTGATTTATTCACTCACTTGCTCATCTGGTGTTGGTGAGAACAGTCTCTCTTCTTGGGGGTGTCTGGAGAAGTCAAAGGGGTATGAGATGACCAGTTCTCCTCCATGCAGACTGGCCGATATGACAAAAGGGACAGATCTTATCCACTTCATAATGGCATAAGTCTCTGGTGCAACCACCTAATAAGAAAATTAAGAAACCTTGAATTTGCATCTAGAAGATCTACTAGATGTTCTTTAGAGTATAAAAACCCATAGGTTTGATAGAAACGGCACGTATATGAGATGTATTTACCTTATTTATCCAGTAGGTGTCAGGAATGGGGATGTGGTGGCTACGAAAATGTCTGAAGCGACGGCGATTGTAGAAGATGGACGTGAGGTCGGGAAAGTTGCGATTCAGATCGATATTCTGTGAATTAGCTCGACCACTCGTCCATCCGTTGTACTCATGTCCCTAAATGTCAGACATCACAAAGCAAAATGTTAAATAAACGTTTGCAAATGTTTAATAAAGGTTTTCAAAAGAAATCATTCTAATATTTATTCAGGAACATTACTGCTTGTTTACAAACATTTTTGAAGTATTAACTTACATATATTTACTGAATAAAGAGTTAAACATTGACACTGTGGATGGACCTAAAAAAATAAATTGATAAGCCACACAAGAATAATTAAAAGAAGAGATAAAAATATTTAAGTACTAAAGAAATTATGCAAAAGACAGAAAACATCAAAACCAGGCAAAGATGTATCTGTTAGTTGTAAATAAATGGACCAACACGGTTTTCTCCTTACATCTGAGATTCAATTCATTTTATGTCAGCAATTCTAAAACTTATTTATATCTAAAAAATATAAATAAATATAAATAATACAACAATTAAACTCAACATTATAACATTTTTTTAACTTCACCCGTGATGATCAGTTTTGGGATTTAGAGAAGATTTAGAGGAATCTACTATTAGTTTATATGAATTATTGTTATTATTGTTATGTGAAAAAGACAATGCAGGGAATTAGTGTATCCATTAGAGTGGTTAGTTTAGGGCTCCCTCTACCAGTTGTCCTTTAAAGTCGAATTACTGGACCAGAGTTACTTATTTTACTTGCATTTTCTTTGCTATGGTTTTAAGGGGCAGTAAGACACAGAATTGCTCCAGAAAAACAAGGGCTATAGTTCCTCCCGCTGAGGCCGGTCGGCGGTGGAGGACTCTGTCTGGTGCAGGGAGTTTGCTATGGTCAGTCAGCCGACGAACAGACAGGCAGACAGACTCGTGTCAGACACGGATAACGGGATATTTACTTCCTGGTAGATGTTTTCGGGGTCGTTCCTATCGGCTACCTCAGAGGCGGCAATCTCGTAGCCGTCAGGGTTCATTGAGGGCAGGATGTGGACGCGTGTGGTGTTGATGATGGTCTGAATCCGTTCGTTGCCCAGCAGGTACTCGGAGCACAAATACTGGGCCAGATATATCAGCAGCTGTCTTCCCAGCACCTCATTTCCATGCATGTTCCCAATTAATTTGATCTCTGGCTCCACTAAAGGGCGTTAAAAACAAGGAAAAGAATTTCAACATGGCCTCTGCTGAGGACCACTAGACATTAATGAAGTTCTGTGAATTCTGTGATTCCGGAATGTCTGGTACTCACACAGCTCATGTTGTCCAGGATTTCCGGAGAACTCAATGACCAGTAAGTCTTTGCCTTCCACACTGCGTCCAATGCTGTATGTGTGTGAGATGTGAGAGCATTTAGCCGCTGTTTTCTTCAGGATGCTGAACATTTGAGAGTTCGAGTGGTAAGTGAACTGAAGGATGGTGGAAAATCCATCAGATATGTTGGCAAAGGCCACTTCCTGCTTTGCTAATAGAAGACAGAACATTACAAAACAAATAGTAATGACAGTGATTTTAATATTTATTTTGGTAGTTGCACCGCCTTTGTATGATGTTTAATAAACTTCATTGACTCAAACTTAAACTAAAAGAAGCTCCGCCTCTCTTGGAAACTGTTGCTCACTGAGACACGTTTAAAAAAATGAATTGTACATTTATTTCTTAAATGGTGTAATTTTAATCAAAATTAGTGGTAAAAATATGAATCTTTAATGAAACACAATTGTGACATTACAAAGAATTATATCAGAGTAATTTTTCTAAAAATTACTGGATTGTTTGAACCATGATTAGTTTAATATATTTATATATTAAATTACATTATATATATTTAAATTATATTCTATATATTTAGTTAACGCTCACCTTTAAGCTCTGACAGCGGGTCGTAACAACCCTCCTCATCGCTAACAAAGAATCGGTCGCAGTCCAGGAAGTACGGCCACGCCATCTCGATGGCTTCAAAGGCGTGAACGCAGCTCTTTCTCACCGCCTCACACGAGCTACGGCATGGCTTCATTAGCTTCCCATCCTGACAGCGGGGGGCCAGAACTGAGCAGCCCAGCATACGGATGTCCGGGGAACACTCTCCATTCAGCAGGCCGTGGATCACACTCAGAAGCAGGTACTCCGCCCCCATCTCCAAATCCTGCCGTGAGCGGTGGCCCACGATGTTGGGGAACGCGGTGGAGCTGTAGGGCATATCCTGGCAGTAGCCAAGCACCATGTCTACACACTGAACTGCAGACAGGAGAGAAGGATTTGTAACTGTAGATGTCAGGCCCCCTACAGTAGCATTATAATTTTACATAATAACTGTAGTTATAGCTAATTGTATTAGAAATCTCCTCCCAGTATAAAGTGTGTAACAATTCATGGAATATTATACAAAGAGGAATGTTTTTAAAAGATTAATTCATAGGAGGCCCTACTGAATCAAATATATGAAATATTCTAAGTTTAAAGAGAGAAATATGATTTTTCTGGACCTGTGGCTCTTTAAAAAGTACTTATGATCTTAATATTAGTTACTGTATTAGTCCATCTTAATACTAGTTACTGATTCTTGATCTTAAACTCAGCCTAAGGCTTTTGACCATGTATCATGCCTTTAAATCTATCTGTCTCTTAACACACAGACGTATGTGGACAAGTTCCATCTTGCAATGACGTTTGGTATTTTCTGCCCCATACCTTAGAGGCTCGGGGTGTGAATCAATACTATTTGCTCTTTTGGTGTATAAATAACGTGCTATATGGTTTAACAATAATGTTAACAATAATAACTAGGATAATAGCAATAGGAAATAAAAGCAATTCTTACGTCTCTCTTGGGCAGGTGTTCTGCATCTTCCTGAAAAACAATTATTCACAGAGGGTGTTACAGCTGGTGACGTCGTCGCAAAGCGGCCTGGTCATTGGACGCTAGATGGCAGTAGAGTACGCGGTGGAAAGTAACCCATCTTTCTGCACGAATATTGCATGACAATTTCAAGCCAGTAATGTTTACGTTAACTGTGGTACGTGCATATTTGCAAACAGGAGCAGAAAACATGTTTGCTACTAAAACTTTTTATTTTAGCATCTTCTAAGTTTCAACATGTGCCTAAAATACAGTTCTGAACACTAGGTTTGTTCTCTTAACCAAATACGTTTATACAAAGTATACAATGCGAGGCATTTTAAAGTTTTTCTCATATATCCCGTCCAACTTAAACACACAAACATTAATACCAAACATAAGCATTTTGTTTATGTAAAGAGTTTTAAAGACATTACATATGTTTACAAAACTAAGGATCTAAGCATACGCATTTATATCTCAGTCAAGTTTGTAAGACCATGGCATAAAACCTAAAATTGTTAATAAATGATTTATTTCCTACACAATTTGCATATTTCCAATTTTTTTCCATATACTTCCTCCAAACTTAAGTTAAACTTAATGTAGGTCGTCCACACATTAGCGTCAGTCTTATTCCTGAACTGTTTATCTATGAATGACGAAGCACTAACAACACAACGTCTGCAGCTTATATCTGTATTAAAGTTTGTGCAACTATCTTTTAATAAATGTATCTGTTACCTGCGTCTTCTTCCTCCGGTGAGCATCGTCTTGGTAAACTCCAACATGTCGCCAGAACGCTACAAATCATTAAAACCGAGAGCATTTTGTTGTCTATGAACGGAATGATGTGGCAGTCGAGTCGCTGCGACGTACAGCGTTGATCATTTTCCGAAAAGTGAAGCAACCCCCATCGCTTAGGGGAGAGTCTACCACGAGCACCGCTGCCAAATGATCATATTACAGCCAAAAGTCTCTCTCAGTAGGCGGCCGCTCTTCTGCTTTGTCCTGGATTCACAGTTATTACAGTCGTTCATTTTTACATCTGTAATTTACTCTTTGTATTGAATTCAATGAAAACTTTTCCTGCCATCATCACGAACTTCCCAAATCCACGTTCGTGTAAACACCGTTGTTTCACACTAAGAGGTTTCAAGGATATTCGTGAACACACATTATACGTTTCTCATAGTTTGCATTGAACAAAACGTTCGTGCTATTAAACGTGTCCAGCAATTCTGAAGGTTGTACCTCGGATGAATGACGACAAGCAGCAGAAGCGTCTGCACCGTTTTAACGTCTATCCTCTTGCAATGAAATCGTGCAACTTGTAGCACTTTCAGGTGAGTGAAGCACTGGATGAAAAGAGGGAGTGCAAAAAAGTTCTGTGATAAAAACACAGTGAACGGAGCATCATCGTAAGAGGTGGAACTCAGAACGAGAAAGCAAGCGAGTGCAGCTCACCACCAGCACTGGATCCCTGTGTCTCATGGAAACACCACCACTATCCATCGGTCTGTACTAAGAGCTGCCAGCATAGCGTTCGTAGTCAGGAAAGAATCCATAAGCTCACTGTATAACAAGAGAAATCGCCAAATGGCTTTTTAGTAGTTTAGTAGAATCGATGGTACGTTGAGAGCGGCGATGAGGATGTTGCAAAACCACAAGTTTATGATGAAGATGGCCGGCACCTGTGCCCGGACCTCCCCGCTGCAGGTGAAACATCAGCACCAGCACGTTCGCCACGAACGACACGTAACTCCAGTAATAAGTTCATGTCTCGTCTCGTTAGCATCAGTCGTTTTAGACGAGTGCTGTCCAGTGTGCTGAAGTGATCTTTGAGTGACTTACGATGGATCAAGAGCAAGATACTGACGGAGTGTAAATGTTTAACTTTGCATGATCTTAATTTAAGCACCGTTGTTTTAAACAGTACAAGGTCAACGGAGAGCGCGCGTCTGGAGCGCAATACAGTCCCTGTTCTCTTAACGCTCCGGCTCACGCGCATGTGACGTTTGCTCAAWACTCTGGCGGTTTGCCCGGTGGATGAGATGGTCATAGCAAAAGTAAACAATTAGCTAAAAAATAAATAAAAAAATAAAAAAAAGCTAAAAAATTTGCAAGACCACCATAAAATCATCTAGAAAATAAGAAGGCTTGTTGAAACAGTTTCCCTGAAGGGTCTCACCTATGCTGTATGTTTCACACAAACACCATCAAAAGCTCTATATGACCTCAAAAGACTCTACAACAGTGTAGTAAAATGTGTGTGTATGTGTGTGAGAGAGACCCTACAACAGTGTAAATGTGAAAATGTGTGTGTGTGTGTGTTTGTGTGAAAGCATTCATGAAAAGAATGGTAAAGCAATAAAAAACATTTAGCAATTGTAAATTAGTCATGATGTATGTGAGACTGTAGTAAGTTTAGTTGCAGGCATGCAACTGGTGTTTTTCCCAGGAAAACTGTTTTTGTATTCAACCATCTTTAAACCACAATAAATGTCACAAAGGCATTCCAAACATTCTTGGTAAGTATGTTGTAAGCACTACTGAATGTTTCATGTAAGCTTTGGGTGGTTTTACTGGCCAAAAGCTCCTCCAGATGGTTTGTGTCTGAAGTGAAGGCAGATAAGTATCAAAAGTACCACAAGTTTGGAGAACTGAAGCTGATAACACAAGATTTAACACACAAATTAGTGCTGACCTACAGAAAGGCTCTGGAGTGAACCCAAAAGGTTGTAAAAGAAAGTTCCAGTTTCTCCAGAGTTCACAGCTGTGGGCTGTGATAGTTCCCTTCTAATGTACTGTTAAATGCTATAGTAAAGTGCTATAGTAAAACAGCTGTAATTTCAGTTTGTAAGTTTAAGAGTTTGCTATTGGCTTAATTTGTGTGTGTGTGTGTGTGTGTGTGTGTGTATTCAACTTTATCCACCTAAAGTCATTTTTATATTATTTTAAAAATTTCCCCAAATTTAAAATGACAATTTTGTATTTTATTTACACAGTGGCTTAAATACTTCATTTTGATTGGTCAAATATGTTTGTGTGATGACCTGTGAACTGTATGTTTAACCGTTGTCCCTGGCAACCTATCTCCTACACTGTGTTAGTTTCTCAGATCAACTTTTATCAATATTTTGGTCCATTTATTTATTTATTTGTCAAGCAGCCACGTAATAACCAAGATAATGTACAGTAAGCCAGGCATTATCTCAAAATAACCCACTTCAGGCTGATACAAGCCCCCTCTGCTTCACAGGTCCATACCTGCCTGTCTGGGTGCATTGTGTGATAATAACTACTGACTGTACATTATGCCTTATATAACAACTGTAAAGTGTATTTGTAACCGCAAGTTATAGACTACACGTCTAATTGGCTTGACTGAGACTTTGTTACCCGCCTTTAAACCCTAAACATTTCCCACTGTTTTTACAAGACACTTAACTTCATTATCCTTGTTTATAGTAAGATTGCATAAGCCCCCTGGTGTAAACAGCCCCTTTTTGATCAGTACTGGCTCCACTGCTCTATAATACACGTACAGTCCACTTACACTAATGAACTACACTTATGGAACGTATCAGCACAGCCCACTGTTAAAGACATTAACTTACACCAAGACTTGAAAGCGAATTGCTTTTGTTGTGCCTCAGGCTCTCACACAATAAACACAGTGGTTAGAACTCGCAGATAGAATCTGCTTTGTATTTTCTGTTGAAGACTAGATGCTTTTCCTGCTTAAAATTCTTACTTTTAAAAAGTTAAAAAAGAACAGATACAACTTCAGTTTATTTGTTATTCAGTTAATAACATTAGCATTCATTAAGATTAATAAATGCTGTACAATGTAGTATTATTATAAATTTACAATTTGTTAATTAAGTAAGCTAGAATTAATGGTAACAAATGGAACCTTATTGGCAACATGTTAAAGTTTTTTACAGATATGGATTGTTAAATAAAAACACTAAGACACACTGCAGTGGTGGTCAGCCTAAAATGACCAGTTAACCAGTGACCAGTTAGTTAACCAGTTAACTGTTAGTTCTTATCACACACAAACACCTGCTACACTTTAGAGACAATAGGCCTGTTAGCACCAGAATGTCAAAAATAGCAGGTGTTGCCCTCCTCTGTGATGGAATTCATTTAATGAAGAAAAGGTGGCTGAGAAGACATGGAACGAAAGAAAAACTAAAACTTAACAACAGAAAAACAAATAAAGGAAAAGAAGGGAAAAAACAGGACCTGGCAGACAGACTAAAAGACATACAAAGAATAAAATTGAGAGGGGCATTAAAAGGGTATGTGTGTGACCCCCATAGATTAACAGGAAAAACTGGAAGGCTTATTTGTAGAGACAAGTAAAACATCCTATTTTCATCATCCAATTACATGTGCCATTTATTTGTTTATGCTCTTATATAATTTTCTATTTCCCAGATTAGCTTCAGATGTGATTTAGCAACAGTTCTTTGGCTTATTGATTTAGTTTAAAAATGAACAGCAATGAGGTTAAATAGAGAGCAACAGAGATTAAGCTTCTCCAATTTCTCCTGAGAGACAGACTACAGCTGGGTCGGATTTGTTAAACTGTGGTTGCATCTAAACTCTGCAGGACAGTGAATGCATGCAAGGTGATTTATGGATAATTCAACTATTATCCATAAATCACCCAATCACATTTTTTCCCTATTTAAAACATGATAACACAATGTGTGCAGGACACATCTGGATTGGAGAGCAGATGAACATTGAACCGTGTGGGTCTGCTGTGTTCTCAGAGGTACATGACCTCACCGCTGTTTGACTACAGCTGCATGTCTACAGAAAGAGTCCATGCTGAGACTGTGTGGGTGGGCCTCTGTGATTCATGCCCAATGTGTAATTGTGTCTGTCTGTGAGTGGTGCAGGAGAGAGAGAGAGAGAGAGAGAGAGAGAGGCTAAAAGAGAAAGATTGTGTTGTGAATTCTGCCTTTGGATGAAATATAATTCAAATGTTTGCGAGTTATCCCTGCAAAGACTGGTGAACACATGCAACAATGCTTCCCGTATTCTTTCATTGCATTGCATTTCTACTTGTGAACGAGTGTAAAAATGTATCCAATTATTGTAATTAAACTGGATTAAGACGGGGCAATAACCTGAGAGGGACAAACTATTAGAATAACTACAGGCATTAAGTGCCACGTCTCTCTGGTCGTGGGATGGCTGATGCTTAAACCAACCGCCCCATCTAGTGGTGATTTACCCAAAATCAGACGTTTCCTGTCTTTTCATTGTTTATTGTGTGTTTAAATGAAACACAATGCAGAAAAGTTGCAAATGTTACGTACAAGCAAAATGATCAGTCACAGCTTAAACCAGAATTGCACAAACATACACAAGGCTTTGTTTAGACAGGGGTTTGAAATTTCACTTATGTTATAGTCTCAACAGGAAAATACCTCACTAAACATTTAGATTTGTTGCAAACCGGGACAAGCAGTGACTGTAATATACAAAGCATAGTGGTAGAAATAAGCACTGATACTGACAGTCTGTTTCACTGAATTAATGAACGGCTCTTACCGCATTCATGCATATTTTGCTTGTATCTCTGTTTGAAACTTAGAATTGCACATATATACTTATTGCTTATATCAATTACTTATTGATTTTTTTTTCAGAAAAGGGTACAAGGGTACAGTTGATAAAATGTCAAAAGGTGTTTCAGGAATATTTTGCAACCTTTATTTGTTGCAAGCACTTGGGCTTTTGCTGGGCCACAGATTGGACAATAGCCTCATATTGCGGCTCACCAATAACTGCTGTTACAAAATACAGCCCACAATCCCTGAAATGGGAGCAACTTAGCAACATAGTAAATGCATTTAAAATACATGGTTCAACAAGAATGACTAGGACAATTAAGGACAAAAAATAAACACTTAAATTCTTCTTTACAGTTTAGAAGCAAAACGTTGCTTCTAAATGACCTGATAGCTGAGGAAACACGTGTGTTTAGAAGTGACCTACTTCCACAAAAGGCTGTTTGTAAACTTACATTAGAGTCATCTGTTAAATATCCCTCCCAATTTATTTTTTCCTTCTCCCCATAGAAATGATGGTGTTTGTTTTTCAAGTTTTATACTGTCTTGTGTGTCTGCAATAAATAGGCTGTTTTTCACAAAAAAATAATATTTGAGGCAAAACAAAACGGTGTTATAATTTGTTTGTGCTTTCTGTGTGGTGTTCAACAACCATTCAAATACTAAAAATAAGCATTTATTCAAATGATTAAATAAGTCAATGCATACAATACAATCTTTAAATATTTTGATTGGATATTGATATTGTAATAAATTCTATCAATTCTTTAACACACCTTGTTAAAGCAGGTAAATATAATAATAATCTTTATTTCACTACACTTAGTCCACATCATATCAATAGAGAGGTGTGTTCTAGTAACAAAGCAATCATAACCTGATACATTTACTGTTAAAAAAGATCCACAGACGAGAATTTAGAGAATTTAAATTTAGATGAATTTAATGTTATTCAGCGCATAACATTTAAGAGAAACAAAAATCTACAGAGAAATGTAAAGCAATTATGTGACCACCTCAGTTATGGGTGGGATTTGTGACTCTCATTTTGAAAAATTAAAGACTTTGCAGTTAAGTCTCTGAAGAAGAACATTAAAATAAGAAACAAGAACAAACACAATATTAGCACACTGTGTAAATATTTTACCTTTAGAAAGTGTGTAAGACTTTCATTTCTTACATTCTAATGTGATCCTACCCAACTGTTTTATTTAACATGTATTTAACAGCTTGAGAAGTCAAAGAGAACATCTGATTGTCCAGATTTACATCATCTTTATTTAAACATTGTTATTGAATTCAGCCACAGTGTGTTTTTAAAACATCATTATTTGTAATACACACTTCATCATTCATAAATTAACCAGAAGACATATTATTTTATTTGATAACTTTATCATTTTGAATACAGTAATGAATGATTATAAGATCAATGCTTTTGATTAGATTTTTAGATTAGATTTATTAGATTTATTATTAGATTAAACAGGACCAAGTACCATTATTAGCAAGAAACCATGATAAGTACTAATATTCCAAAACTGAGACCATAGCTGGAGTTTTCACACCCATCACCTGCTTAGATGTGTTTCTGTATTATTGCACTTCAGAATCCGGCACCATAGCTGTTTTTCCTCTTGTCAGATTCAGCACAGATTTTTTCATCCACCCTTGCAACTGCCTGGACTTTGGCACATGTACTGCTCTTATTTATAACGTGTCCCTTACACTTCAATCTTTCAATTATGTCCTGCATTCACACACAGACAAAATTTTACTTTTAAATCCAAAACTTGATTGAGAATTGTAAGAATCCCACCTCATCAAAGTTGGTTTCTACAGTTGTGTTTTTGGGTGTCCATTCATTGTGAAATCTGGGTTCATCTACAGCTTCCTTCAGCTCATTGTCAAAGAACAGGTGGTTTAGAATCACCTAAGATAGGGACAAGGGAAGAGGATAGATATTTTGATAAAAGACAAATACATTTAAAT